>JACJUY010002570.1:13987-28740 GCA_014220935.1 Platorchestia sp. MABIK | reverse complement strand
TTACCCCCGTGTTGTCCATATCCTGCCGAATACGGTTGTACCTCAGGCACTCGCTTCGGGCTATCCTGTCACGAAAAAGATATCTCAAAGTCTGCCCGAAGCGTGTTGCAGCCTGGGGGAGAACACCACAACCACAATAGATATAAAATTATTCAACAAAAATGACATCAGATTCCTAAAATAAAAGCAATACATATGACAATAACAATACAGAGAAAGCAGAAGAAAAAAATAAATGCCTAATGAATCCAAATGGGCAAAATTGGAAATAAAATGCTAAGCATTATTGGTTATAATAGTTAGATTATTAGTCATACATATCATTAGTTATTTATTAAATTTTTGTAAATCAAGCGAAAATATTACCCCTATGGGATATGAGGATCCAAGGGCGCAGCCATGAAGAAACGCTCGCAGCGAGCAGCAAAAAAAAACAGCGAATTTCCTGAGCGCGCAGCTCTACTCTTCTCCGCTACGCTTGCAGTGTGAACAGCCAAGCGTTCCTGCATTCAAAAATATTGATGCCACTACTAACCGCTCTGCTATGTTGTGGTGTGAACTCACCCTAAAAGAGCATTCCTGGATAGAATAAGAATATAATAAGAAGCCCAATGAGATCATTGTCGAGGGTTTTTTTTATTATGGAGCATGATTAATCGACTGCCTCACAGCCCGCGACTCTGCTTACCTCATTCTCTCTCTCTCTCTCTCTCTCTCCCTTTCTGCTGCCGCAGTTTCTGCCTTCTGCCTAATCTTTTGTCTACCTTTCTACCAGTTTGTCTTTCTGCGTCTCTGTCGGCCTCCCTGTCTTGTTCTCTATCTGCATATTGCTCTGCTTCTCTGTCAAACTCTTTGTCAGCATGTGCGGAAATTTTCGCAAAAACAAACCTCTTCAGGATTTCACCACATTTGTTTTCCTCAATTTTGAGAAGTGATGACTTCTTTTATCGAAATTTTTGCAAATGAACCTTATGACCAGTTAGATTTAGCAAAGAACCGAAAGAGACAAACAATCGAAGCGCTGTTTTGAGCCAACAATATGCTGCAAGAAGATGACCAGTGTGTTAGAGGCCAAAATCCAAAATCCGCTTCAGTGATCTGTCCAATTGGTTTATTTTCGAAAAATCTGATGAAGCGCATCAGGAAATGGCACGTGCAAGTCATACTCGCCATGCCAAATGTTTACTCACATCACTGTATTCGCTGATGTTATTTCCGACTTAAGAGCTTATCTACTGAACTGTACTCGAGTGTGCTCTTGGATAATATATTTCTGTAATTTTCAAGGTTCGCTCATTGTTGCGTTACGACTAGTTTTAGTACTTTGAAAACTGAGTAACCGGTCCACCGCCTTTCTCTCTGACTCAGTATCGAACAATGAACAAAGCTGAAAACTGGTAAAAATTTTATTTATTAAGGCCAATTTTGAGTTAGCAATTATTTGCTTACAAGCAATTAAATTAAAACAGGTTTGTAATTTGAATGAATTCGCGAACTTTTGGAAAGTTTGATTGAAAAAATATTAATTGCTACATATAAGAACCAGAAATAGTATGACGAGTGGTGCCTCGCACTCTAATTAATTCACCTTGTCAATGATTTTGATGGACCTGATTTTAGAGGCTAGTGATTAACTAAAGAGAATCAAGCCATTGAACTGATAACACAGAAGCATGTCCAACGGTGAAAGGCTTGAAATAAATAATGCTCACCATCATTTACCTCTCTGCATCCAGTGCTATTTTCAAGAGTCAAATCACTGATGAGATGATCACTCTCATTCACGAAGGGAATTTGCTTGCTACTTCTGATAAAGCTTCTGACGATAAATCTTACTTTGTGTCGGAAAAAGTATTCACGCTATGCGAAGGCAGAATGCATCGGCAATCAGCTTGGCAAATTTGTACGACTAATGCCTCATACGATAAAATCATGGGTTGGACTCACTGGTACATTAAGCGTATTTTGTATCATAGAAAATGGTCGAACTGATACAATGGCATGACTAGGAAGATTCTGTAACAAATAATAACTGCGCATAAATATCAATATTCTATTTTTATCATTTCCCTGTTGTTCATAGTTGTGTGCCCTCAAATGAAGACGTGTACTCAAATTAAAAAAAGATATACAACGTTGTTAGAAAACGAGTTCATTCAAATAATAGAAGCATTGCATTTCATTAAAGTTGAACCTGCCCTCAAGGAAATTACACATATATTTTTTTTTTCTGAAATTTATCAATAGAACGGCAGCTTAAAGTTTGAAACATCCGCTCGATCGTCCATTTCACCCCTACCTCTTGTGTCATCAACGTGTAGGCGTTATATTGCTGACACATATAGTTTTTTATTTTACACTACTGTAGTTAAGAATTTGTCTATCCAGTCATCTTGTACGGTGATTTCCCACTTTGTTTGCGCTTGATGTACCGTAAGTATAGGATTGATATTTTTATCAACATGACTGTAATTTCTTTCCGTATGTTAGCCTCAGGATGATGTCAGTTGCATCGTAATGTTGCTTTAATAGTCTGACAGTGACATAGAATTGTGAAGAATGATAGGGTTTTAAAATGAATGATTACCAATTTTTTTTGTATTCAAGCAAGTGATCAACTGGAACAATTTCGTAGGGCTGAAAAATTGGAAAAGAAATGTATTCATCACTCGATATCTAGTTGAAGCGTGGTGTCATGATGTGTTTGCATTTGCAGTTGGAGTGACCATTTTACGGACAGAAACGAACTCCAGCAATAAAAGACAATCGTCTAAATTACTTCTTAGTACGAATAATCCTCTTGTGAGACTGTCAAAACACAATTTCGAGTAAATGACAGAGTGCGTGAGACATAAATTTTTCTTTTGAAATTACCTGACATTATCGCGGGGGAAATTGGATTTTAGAGTGGCACACGTAGCCTCGAACACCGTGGCCATCTTTTTGCGGCAAATTGTTGGCTTTGAGAAGCGCTTCGATCGTTTGTCTCTTTTGCCTCTTTGTTAATCTTACAGTGCATACGGTTCATTTGCAAAAAATGTTGATCAAAGAAATATTAACTTCTCCTCGAAATTGAGGAATGGACGGGGTGTGAATTTCTGAAAGGAATTGTCCTTGCGAAAATATCGGAGATGCAGGCAGAGAGGTTGACAGAGAAACAGAGCGATGTGCAGATAGAGAGCACGACATGGAGGCCGAATAACAAACCAAACGCAAACAGACAAACCGGCAGAGAGGTAGACAAAAATGTAGGCAGAAGGCAGAAACTGCGGCAGTACGAAGAGAGAAAGAGAGAGTGACCATGAGGTCAGCTAAGTCGCGGGCTGAGAGGCATTCGATAAATTAATAATGCTCCATAATAAAAAATTCTCTACATTGATCTCATTGAACGTATTATATTCCTGCAGAAATAGACGGTGTGAGCATTTTTCATTCAAAAATTTTGCATGGATTCGGTGTTTGTTGAAATTACGCAATAGGATATTTTCTGAAAGGAAAATCAGCAATACTAGAATACAGTCTGGATTTATTTCATGTTTCACTACGAACTAGACTGAATGTTTCACTACGAACTGAACTAGAACCATGTCTACGAATACAAATGATTTTCTTCAACAACGAACATCAGTCTTCTTTGCGGAATAAAAATCGCTGGATTATGAATGATTTGGTTAACATAGAGCATCTTAGGGTACCTGCGTTGAGCCCGTTTTCTATGCAGTAAAGAGTGGATTATTGAGTGTCAGTGTATAAATCACAAATTATAAAATAAAAACTAGAAAATTATAAAATCAATTTATAAAATGAAAATTCTGTAGCTAACGATGAGAGAAGGTTAAACATTAGTTTTGGCTCGCACACACATGTGGACGTTTTACAGCCACCTGTGAAAAATATAGTCAATGGTCCTAACGAAGTTTCAGTACAAGGACTTGCGACCTAAAATAACATTTGGCTACCGCTTTGTTTAAGAATTTTTTTCACCTACAGGACCTGTTTTTCCAGAGCAAATTTATGGAACATAATACGCCCATACAAGTTTAAGAAGTACTAGCGCAAATTATGCCATGACACGCAGTCTCTAACGTACAATATCGCGCTGTCATACTTTTGTTTCAAGCTAACAAATCAATAGAAAATCGAAGATCAATCTATAAATTGGCAGCCCAATTTTTTACCTCTTTTAGTGAACCAATATTAACTACTACACTATGACCCTCCGAAATAAATGAACCCATGCTTGTGATTTCTACACAATCAAGAACAAAAATAATTTAAATGTTACTCAAAGAATCGTGACTTGAGCATCTGTTCTTCTTACGAACAAGAGATAGGAATACAACACAATTTAGACAATACGTCTCACAATGCTTTCCTCGATGCTTTTGTTCCGATAATTTTGCAAGTCTTAATGCACTTCTTAGATGATCTTTAATTTAGTCTACATCCAACATCAGTTTTTCTATTGATCAGTTGATTGCAGCTGTTCAAATCCAGTAAACTCTCAAGGATCGAAAGATTCGCGTTGGACTTACAGATTGTTACGTATCTCCTCTTCATGATTTATGAGTGATGTTTTGAAAGTACCTCCCCCCACACTGCAGAATAATAGACTACCTAATATTCCGACGTTTCTTTATACATGTATTTTAATTGATGCGCGTTGCAATAATTTCGAAAAATATATTCAATTAACTCTTGAATGATCAACTGTCAAAAATAGTTCCTTTATATGACGATACATTTAATTTATCTCTACAAAACACCTTACTCTCATGAAGTCGTAGGCTTTTCTTCAAATATTCAGCATCATCATTAGTGGACATACGTGTGGGCTTATTCAATGAATAAAGTGAAATACCCATATCGAAATACTCGAAAAATTGGCCAAGGTAATGGTCAATACTTCTTCAAATATTTTGTAAGATGATGTACTTTTCTTATTTAATATGAGCTATAACTTTTTTTAAATTTCGAAATATTTTTGCCCAAAATTTTCCCACTCCTAAAGTTTTTACACCTAATCTCTACTTTCATCATACGATCATTGAAAAGTGAAATAAACTCTGCACGACGCAGATATCCCTTGTGTTCGCTAGGTTTGATACTAATTAAGGTGCGCACTCAGAACCGCAGAGCACTTCTGCGACCCCCCTACTCGATGACGCCGCTGAAACACCCTAAACATGTGTGAAATTTCGATTTCAGCCAATAATAGCTGTGCATTCTTCCATTCTTCCCAACGTACCATTATTACCTTACCATTATTGTAGTTATCCGATCTTCTTTGCCTCAAGTTTCGCCCTCGGGCAAGCCTTATCAGAAAAGATTGTTTATAAAAGGTTTCACCCTATTTCAAA
Organism: Platorchestia sp. MABIK; assembly: GCA_014220935.1. Lineage (NCBI taxonomy): Eukaryota > Metazoa > Arthropoda > Malacostraca > Amphipoda > Talitridae > Platorchestia > Platorchestia sp. MABIK. The sequence continues at coordinate 23,380 of JACJUY010002570.1, read as the reverse complement.
ATTATCTTGCCCAGACTCCACTCATTACGTAGACCTATTCATTAAGTGAATTTTTTAACGCTACGATTCAAATGACATTTTAACGTTTTTTCTCGGAATTTGTGTTACTACAACAAACAAACTTCCCTTGCCTCTTGCTAACCTTTCCACTCCGATCGGCGAGGGGCTCTGGAAGCGAGGGCACCCAAGACTCGACAGCCGTTTTTTTCTTGCTCAAAGCAAACGAGTGATTAGTGTTCACTTTCTTCCCACGAAACACAATGAAACACTGCTTCCAAGCTTAGAAACACAATGAAAGGGGTTTCGCTTAAGTTCAACATTGAATTACCATCACTTAATCATATCATTCAAAGCAAATATTTGAACAATGTTTGAGAAAAATTTTCCTTAAATTCATTTGAAAACTAATCATGCTTCGTCGTAGTTGTTATCACTGGGTAGGCCTGAGTCAGATTTCCAAGCAAAGTGCGTCGATGCAGTTGTACAGCAGATAGGGAACTTTTTCTTTTGACAAGACTCAGAATACTGAATCTTAAGCACTTTTGAATTATTTGAGCACTCAGAAAGTATCCCTCAGTATCTCTCCTCTCTCCAGATGATGTTGAGTACTTTAATTTTACCGAAATAACCTCTAACAAGAAAGTTTTAAACAGAAATAAATATCACGAAGCATGGCCGAGAACTTTCCCTAAATTGTTTGAATATTCCGTACCTGTGTTCGCATTCTTCCTACGAGAACTTCGCTTCTAAGCTTTATGACACAACAAAGCGCAACAGCATTGTACTGCTTACCGCAGAGATCAATTCTTAGAGAAGAGCATTTATGCTGTTAACGTCAATTAAGAATTTTAACGCTCGACTCTAATTTCGGCCATTAACCTCTAGACATTTGATGTTAGTATAAAAAATTTAGCCAACAACAGAAATTTATGTTATAAACATCAAGTCGATTCTCATTCTATATTTCTCACTTATACATCGTTCAGTTCAACAATTATGGCATTAACATCTGGTGTTACTTTCTTAACTGTGGCAGCAAAGGAAAAACAGTTGTATCAACAAAGAAAACGAACACAAACAACCAAAATGCTCTAATTGTTTCAGTTATTGACTTGGTTATGACAGCACGACAAATCAAAAGCACGGCTGGATAACCGTTGATCAATCGTGAGAGGCAGACAAACTCATGAATGAATCATTTCGATCGCACTCGAATTGATACGTGCGTCACGCATGTAAGCCTGAAGGACCGTTTACACTAGGGAACATTTTGGCCGTGAGGCGCGACACGTGTATACGAGGCTTACCACTGAGACTCATATTTGTGTGTGTATACGAAGTTCTCTATTCGCTATGATCGAATTCGTGAGGCGCGACACTCAAGAGCGTCGCAACTACCTTGGCGAGTAGGGAACATCGTAAACACACCCACAAATACGAGCCTCACCTGTGAGTTTCGTATACGCGTGTCGCACCTCACAGCCAAAATGTCGCACCTCACAGCCAAAGTTTAAACGGCCCTTAACTTAACATATAACGTGGAATTTGCTCAGTTGCTCGATTACCTGCTTCAACTGGAGACTTTGTTCATGTCACTAGATCGAGCATCCATCATATCCGGGCAGTGGTGCAGCGTATCAGCAGGAAATAGCGTCATTCTGTCGCACGAAAATGATATGGGTGATTCGTATTGAACGTTTATGCTTTTATTGCCTTATCAGTGGAGAGTAAGTTGTAGCGTTCCATGGTGCGATAAGAAGCTACGTGCTCACATGGTGAGAACGAGACATAAATGCTGTGCCACCATTTGAGGTCATCACTCCAGTATTGTGCCACCACTTGTGATAATCACATCTGCATTGTCCATTACTCGTGATCAGCACCTCTCTGTGCCAGCGCTTGTGTGCAGCACCTCATTATTGCACCAGTAACGGTGATGAGCACCTCAGTTTTGTGCAAGCGCTTGTGTTCCGCTCTGTACTCGTCATTCGTGTGAAGCCAAAATATAAGCCCGAAGAAAACCGAAATAAAAATTACGTGTTCCAAAAGCTTTGGCGTTTTGTCTACAGCAATTGGCAAATTCAGAACTCATTAAACAATTAGAGGCAGGACTATGTTTTTCTGTAAAAAATTGAGTTCGTGCAAATTCAAGCATCGAAGTGTAAAGCTGAGGGTGAACTTTATTTACGGAGTTCAAGTCACATGTGGTAAACCTAGATATGCGAGGTGTAATTTGCTGTTTCGGTGATATACTTGAAGTGTGTTTCCAACTTAGTGTCATTTGAGAGATTTTGTCGATGGGGATGCATTTGTGGCTCGTACTGTCAGTAAGTGACTCTCGTTCAAAAACTATATGAACACCTAATCTATACGTACTCACTAGTACGGAAACATTCATCGCTTCCTTCCCTATGCTACATTATTTGTAACATTTACCATTATACGTGACGCACATAGCAATATCATGGTGTGAAGTCCATCGGTCACGGGATTGCGTCTCTTTGCAAGCATTGCTTCCTCTTTTTTTCGGTCAATTTAAGCTTTTATTGATGTTTGCAAAAATTATTGAAGATCATCGTTGAAATTGTTTACGAAGTTCCCTTTGTGAGCCTAAAATTCTTATTCAAAAGAGACAAATTTCAACATGCAGTATCCTATACGTTTATCGTACAATTGATTGTCACGATTCCCTTGACGTAGGAGGCATGTTTTATTTTCAAAAAGAGAAGTGCAAGGCAAACACGTAAATTCGAATATGAAAGCGTAACAAAGCAGCTAAATCAGGTTGCTCGTACATTTAGAGTATCTCTTTTGCAGGCAGTCACAGATCTTCAAAGACCAGTTAAGTTCCATGTGTTGTGCATAAAAACTCTTGAACGTTCACAGAACCCCATAAATTTTACTTTGGTTCTTAAAATGAATTTCAGTTTACATAGATTGGCTTTAGTCAACAGCAACTGCAGAAGAACTCGAGCGTAGTGAACGGAACGTTCTTAGCATCATGAAAATGTATGGGGTTTCCTAGAACGTTTGGAATGCTGCCTTGGTTTAGACTTCAAGATACCTGTGCGTACTATAGTATACTAGAGCACGTACACATGGATCGATAGAGAATAATCGAACTTTTACTGCGCCTTGCTGTAAAAGCGTTTGGAGTTATTTCATAGCAAACAACAGCTTGAAATGAGAAACGATGTTGAGCAAATGTAACACGAAACTGCACCGATCATTAAGCCATAACTATTTCCACTAAATGTACGCAGTATTTGCTTAAAATTCTGAAATCGTACCGCTTATTTAGGCTTGACTGGAAGTCATTAAGCTGAATTTTTGGTTAACATGTAATTGCGCAGAACATGGGCCGGAAAATTTAGCTTTTTAAATCTAAAACGTATAACAGCGGATGTATGGAAGTACGACACATCGGACGCTTTAAAATTCCTGTCCTGCGGGTAACGCGTGATACTGAATAAGATACTGGGATACGTTTTCCGCTTTGGTCGAAGCTCCATTGTTATTGTTGACTATAAAGCTCAGACAAAGGTGCTGCCTCAACACAAGTCTCTCCACCGTGCTCCGACAACTCTGTCTCTGAAACTGTGCTCCCACAACTCTGTCTCTGCAACTGTGCTCCCACAACTATGTGTCTGCAACGTGATACCACAACTCTGTCTCTGTCACCGTATTACGTACCACAACTAGGTCCTCATAACCATGCTACCACAACTTTGTCTTTACAACCGTAGTGCAGCAACTCTGTTTCTGCGAAGTGTTACCACAACTCGGTTTCTGAAACCCTGCCACCAAAACTCTGTCTCTGGAACTGTACTATCACGATACTGTTTCTGTCCCCGAACTATCGCAACACTATCTCAGCAATCTCACTGCCACAACTAGCTCTTCTTCAAGAACCTATTGTTTGAAACAATTTGACAATCTTCGGTGATTCCGAATTTTACCGGGACAATTAAAAATTTCAATAGTTAGTGATGTTAGCATCAAATTTCATTCTGTTAGTCGTACAATATTTCTTTGCTTAAGTTTCAGTTTATTTTTCTAGTTGTGCATTAACTGCCCTAGGTTATGGGTTCTTGTTTAATTTTATCATTTATGTAACCATAAAATTGTAGCTATAATTTCAAAGGAGCTACTGTGACAAAGTTAATGTAACTCAAATTTTCTCCTGTGTTATATGTTATGGATTATGACTCTAAAATCATGCATTCAAATTAAGGTTTATGCTTTTCTTTTAAATAAGAGAACTCTGAGAAAGTATTTGCTTGAAAAATTCAAACGTCAGGCAATGGTTCCGAGAAGCTCACTCTACTCCCATAAATTATTCGAAATCGTTTAAGTACTCTAGGTATGAAAAGAAAAACTCAAAACTTAATTTAACTGCGTGATTTCGGTGTAAAAGTCCCTTAGAATCATAACTCAGAAGAAAGTTTGAGTTATATTTATCAGGTCACAGTTGCTCGTCTGAAATTAGAATGTATCTTTACAGACACTCGCTTAGCTTTCCCAGGAATTTTTGTATCTCATTTCTGAACGCTCGTTCTGACTTGCAAGCTAGTGCCCAGCAAAATGGAATCAAACGCGAGGCACTTCTTTGGCATGAGTTTGTTTTTCTTGGTGGTTGGCTCCTCAGCTTTCTCGAGCACAGTTTTTGATTCGTCGGCGAACAACCAATGGGCGCGTGAGTATCGAGCTGAATAAGTTTAACCTTATTTACATATCTTCAAACGCAGGCTTTCCTTCCTCTAGTGAACTACCGAGCTAACAAAATCATTAAATTTTACTCCATAAATTTGAAGCAACGATGCTTCTAAATAAATTATTGAATGCTGTAAAGCCTTACTGACGATTGAAAAGGACAATTAACATTTCTTTGCAATTGGCATCAGTAGGAGTTACCACAAAAAATCGAGGTGCAACTTTGCTTGAGGCAAAAATGGGTGACATTTCTCACAAGTATACAATATCTGTGAATTCCGCAACATTGGACTAATAGTGATAGAGAATGGGGAAACGCAAATCACTTTCAGTATTGTTCCTTAACAATTACCATATCTGGTTCAAATCTTGTAATGTTCCAAATTTTCCGTTCGCTCCAACAGAGGACATGTGTGCTAGCAACACGACGTGTGCTGAAAATGCACAGAATTGCTTCTCCCAGCTGAGGAAGGCCAGGTGGTTTTTGGAAAGCCTTGGTTCCTCCAGCAGCTCTCCGTCATCGCTGGCTGAGCGTTGTCAGCTGAAGAGAGACGAATTTGACTCGTGCGCCACTCAAGCAAACCTCAACGCCACTTGGAGTTCCATAAGTGAGTTCGTGAAGTCGTTACATGTGCGTAGCGTACATACATTTTTAAAGAGTTGTACTAGTTATGAATAGAGACGAGCGCTATTAAGATGATAGATATACAGTTTATGGTTGGATGCTGAAGTTTCATTTTGCGAAAGTTCGACTTGGCGCAGCCATCTGAGTGCGTTTCACTTCCAAGTCACATGAGGCATTGTTGAGTTTTCAGGTCTGACACGTACTGGTTTTGTTCCAAAATAAGCGGACAAAGCAAAATAAAGCAAAAAGTTGTCAGTGAGTTATCACACTTTATTCCTCTATCATAATAATTCGTAGACTGCAAGCAACATTTTCCTGATGCATTATCTTGAAATGTAAGAAGCAAATTGAAAAATGTGCTGACTATTTATCTTATCGCTATGATTCCATCATAAATATTGAATTATACTTCTTAGTCACGTCCGCTCAGATATGAAACTTTTCAGCTATACATAGCACGCGATTCTATCACTTGTCAACTTTATGCGCGTGCTTCTTTCTGAGAGCAAGCCCAGCACTTAGTCAGAGAGGAGTTGGTCCCCAAGCTATGAGACGACCCGGTCTACGCTTGGTTAGGCAGGAGGTCGTCAGGCTGATCGATGTTCAGGGTTACGCAGTCAACAAAACCTGTGCTGCCAAGTAGCACACTTCCTATTATAGCGTCAACAGTGCTCGTAATAAATTAACAAAAGCCGAAACGATTTTCCCTCCCTGCAATAGAGGTGACGTTTCATGCTTGTAAAGAACTACAAGCTTCTTCTAAACCTCACCACTGAGAAATCACCACAGCTTTACTTACATTTAAGTCGAAAAACCTTATCTGGTGTCGCCCTAAGAACCCTGAATCCGATAACGAAATTATTATAGAAGAACCCGCCTTATCCAAACACTTGTAAAGTTAGTGTGATTGAGGGATCAAACTCGATAACTCGTGACAAAATGACTCGTAGACCAATATTTCCCATATAATTCACTCTGCAAATAGCACACTACCAGCTGAGGGACAGTATCAGAATGTAGTACTCGGTGATGTTTTACAGCGGGATCCGACCTCTCGTGCGAGCGATCGTTCTTACGACGACGACCATCCTTCCAGCGCCGTCCACACCACCACGGCTTCCGTCCCCGCCGCACATTGCAGTTCTACAGGTCTCGCTTCTTTCTGCCCAGAAACGTGCATCATGAGAGGCAAGTTTCTCTATGTCTGCAGTGTGCAACCGTTGAATCTGTCATGGAGCTTAGTAGGAAAGCGACTGAATGAGAGCGTACTGCAACACAGGATAAGAGAATTCAATTCTGACAGGAAGCAATGACAGACTGAGAATAAAGAATGCTTTCGTCGATGAGGAATAGCACTAACACAAGAGTAGTAGAATATTATCAACCTATGCTGTGTCTTTCAGGATGTTCTGATAAGGGAGGCAGATTAGGAACTTTAGTTGTACGTCAGCAATAAATTTAAAAAAAGGCACGGGCATGATTGTGCGCGTGACTGCATCATTCGTGGAATGGGGTGAGGGTCAGAATCTTTGCCTAAATTAAAGTCAGCTAGTTTTGATCATTTGATTCATATGATTTAAATTTACTGTCAATATACCACTTCCGATTCATCGTATACGAGTCGACTCATTTATCGAAAGTAAAATTTTTTAATTCACGCAATGAAAGTACGTTCACAAAATATAGGGTATGACTACAGTTCTCCCATGAATGCGGCTGTCATGATTAGCATCTTAGCAATAGTCAGCTACTGTTCAGAATGTGTCGTTAATCTTATGAGGTCAATTTTACCTTAGGTTCGGAGGACCCTTCCGTCGCAGCGTCCGCGATTTAGGCATACGGGGCTTCGGCAGGGGAGGCTGGCATGGGCCCCGCTCTTCCCCCCATGGCCGCAGGGGAGGATGGCGCCACGTGGAAGCTTTTCTAGAAGCCTTGGAGCAGACCAACCTTGTCGCCTTCCAGAACTTCACCGAGTGCACGCTCGAGCAGGAAAATCTGGTGAGGAGTGCTGCATATCCAAATATTTTATGTCATTGCTCTTAGGGCTTGAAAGTCCTCTGATTAAAATAAACTGGTATCCCGTTTTATTAGGTGCCTCGTGAAGGACAGATGTGCATGAACTCGGATTCTGGCCTTTTTGAAGAATGAGAAAAAATTCATTCTCTAAATTTCTCCCTTTACAACACAATAATAACTATTTCACTAATCATCCATACTCTAAAATGAAGGTAATAGCAAAGACTATGGATTTAAAAGTCTTTGCTATTACCTTCTTTTTAAAGCTTTGACGTATCGTACAACCTAATTTGATCCATACTTTAAATATTAATCGTTCGTGAAAACAAATCAGTGAATGCTTCCAGGTAGATTTACTTGTGGAAGAAGACATAAATGACTTACTAGAATTTTTTGAGGTTGGTGTTTGAAACCTTTTATATGAACCTAAGATTTTATTGTTAGTTCGACAAGAATAACGAATCTCTAAATTTATGCAGAATTTGAGCGTTGATAGTTTTAAATTGTTTAGTGAATTTTTACAAAATCAAAACAAAAGTCTTTTACTCAGCATATGACTAACGACGATAGTAAATTTAAAACATTTAACATATTTAAACACTATTTAAATCATTCAAATGTGTTTGGATGACTAACTCTAAATATGTACATGAAATGTATTCAATCCTTGTGCTCGCCATAGCCGTGTGTCTATAGGACCTGACTCCGTGCGGGAAACCCGGGTTCGAGTCTCGGCGCTGGTGGCGATTTTCTCTGTTGGGTATAGGAGAAAAAATTCTAAGCACAATACCCCACTCTACCCAGGTGTCTGAAATGTCTGAAATGGGTACTGGTCTTTGACCGGGGGAAAGCGTCATGGCGTCCTGGTGTTAGTTATAAGGCATTTGAAAAACCAATGTAAAAGGTGATATGTATCATGCTTCAATTGGAAATTAAGCATCCGTAGATGCCAATGTTTGTTTGTTTGTTTGTAACAGATGTTTTCCTCTTCAATGTTAACTTAAGAAATAAAAAAACATATCACTTAAAAATTGACAGTGTTTATTATAGTTTTTGAAGCAATTTACCCACGGTAATAATGTTTGCACTGTTTTTTTTCTAAAATAGCTTTGAGTTGTGTTGTCGTAACGAGAAACTGGCGTCACAATAATTCAAAATGATTAAGATTATCTCTGGCAGTCCCACCGACTAAAGTTTTCTCTAAATACTTTTCCACCCACAGTTCCTAAGGGATACTGTGAAAAATGCAGTGAGAGAAGTGTGGAAAACTATTTTTTAACTAGTTTCCACGATTCAATGAAATGAGCAAGCAAACACCCCGACTATTTCATGATAACCCACATGTAAATCTTTTTATGAAACTTTCATTATCAGCCATTGTGTGATGAGGCATTGAAAAATACAACCATATATATAAATGCATAGACACGACCGAGATAAATTCCTTTGTGAAATTCAGAAAAATAAGAAGTAATAAAAATATAAGGATCGAAACTTTTAAAGTAAACTGTTGTCTAAGTTTAATAAATATAATTCGTACAACGAAAATTTTATCTAAAAACTTAAAAAACGAAACAATTAACAGTTCCAGTTAAGGCGCGATAGTGTTAACTTTTTGATCGTTTTTCGTTAAGTTCATTTCAGCTTGGTGTTAAGATTTAAACGTAGTGTTAACGTGGTGTTAAGATTTCAACGTAGTGTTAACGTGGTGTTAAGATTTCAACGTAGTGTTAACGGGGTGTTAAGATTTCAACGTGGTGTTAACGTGGTGTTAACATTTAAACGTAGTGTTAACGTGGTGTGAACATTTCAACGTAGTGTTAACGTGGTGTTAACATTTCAACGTGGTGTCAACGTGGTGTTAACATTTAAACGTAGTGTTAACGTGGTGTGAACATTTCAACGTAGTGTTAACGTGGTGTTAACATTTCAACGTAGTGTTAACGTGGTGTTAACATTTCAACGTAGTGTTAACGTGGTGTTAACATTTCAACGTAGTGGTAACGTGGTGTTAACATTTCAACGTAGTAGTAACGTGG
>JACJUY010002569.1:46142-99088 GCA_014220935.1 Platorchestia sp. MABIK | reverse complement strand
TGCCGAGTCTCGTGCAGTTGTTGCCGAGTCTCGTGCAGTTGTTGCCGAGTCTCGTGCAGTTGTTGCCGAGTCTCGTGCAGTTGTGGCCGAGTCTCGTGCAGTTGTGGCCGAGTCTCTGTCGTTTATTGCAGTCGGCGGTATGTGTTAGTGAGGAGTGCATGTTAGTGGGCGGGGCATGTTCGAGGGCCACATATGTTAAGGAACAACGCGTGTTAAAGAGCAAGACATTCCGGGGCAACACATATTCCTGAAAAACACATATATCAAGTGACGAAAGGCAGCTCCTAGTTCTGCCAATTTAGCTTGAGCTGCGAATATGTGAAGCGACGGTAACGCCTCCACTTCTTGCCTGTACTCGCGGCGGCAAGGGCTGCTCAATATTGCTGTGTACCTATTTTAGTGAGTTATATATAGACTGAATGCCCTTTAGCTTCATCGATATCTAATTATTTGATTTGTTGACTCGTCTAACTTTCATTGCGTACATTTGTTGATTACCACGTTAACGCCTTGGTGACCCACCTGTGGTCACTTAAGGGATTTCCATTGTGAGAGTCATTCACTGGTCGTCACAAACTGCGTTTTAATTTATATATGACAAATGCCAGGTTGTGGTGCATTTCTATTATTTTTTGTCAATGTGACAGCTAAACGTTGGAATTGTATTTACCCAGAATTGAATCTTGACTTCAGTTCAACCTGTTTAGGTCACGCCAAACATGAATTAGATATACGGCTGCTGTTTCAGAGAGTTGTTCTTGATTTAGACTGGTAGAGTGGGCCGCAGTTAATGTTTGTATCTTACACGCGGTTGTTGATTAATTTCAGGTGTTGTGCTGCTGGGGGCCGAACATCTCGAAAGAAATAGTAGTTAAACACAACCTGATGACAAAGCTGCTCACATTCATGTCGGTGGAGCCAACAGAAGTCGCTATCCCTCTCGCTGAAGCCTTGAGGTTGTCCGTGGCTGCCCACGAACTGTTCAGCGTTCTTCTCGGCTTTGGAGTCACGGAGGCTCAGGAGTCGTTCCTCTCGTTTTACAACTCGCTCATCCGGCACTTGTACTTCTACCGTGACAAGGTGAATCTAAACGAAGACACGGGCAGCAACCAGCTCAACTTCGAGCTGGGTGCTCACTTTTTCAGCACCTTGAGGAAAGCAGTGAGCGTGGCTGCCACCAAGTCCATGCTGGACCGGCAAGTGAAGCAGCATGCGGGGCTGCGTGTGGGAATTGACGATGAGCCTGGGGATGTATTGCAGCCTCCCCTCATCTCCTGGGAGGCTGTTACACTGCTCTCAGAACTTACAAACACTTGTTCTGTGAAGTGGTCTACGCAACTTGTGCGTGCTAGGCCTACCTATGCGGGGGCTAGTCTTCTCGGGTCTACGTACCTTTTTGCTGAGAATTATTTCAGGAAAAGCAAGGACCAACTTGATTTTTCTGCCCCAAAGTACCTGACTAGCATTGAAAGCTATTTTTCAAAAGCTATGCGTCCGGTGTTAGAAAACAGCTCTTTGAATGAGCTGCTTTCGCGCTTGCAGTCTCATTCTTCTTTGCGTTCAAGACTGACGATCAACACAACTGAGGAGGCGAAAAATTTGGCGTCTCTCAACTGCATTTCTCTTGAAGGGAAATATATCCCAATGCTCTCTGCAGACTCTCCTTTTCCCGTGCTGTTGCCCATGAGCAAGCTCCTGCTCACGCTTATCAAGCTACATCCTGCTTTGCCTAAGAAAACCTACATTTCGTTTCTCACAAACGATCATCTTTTGAAATACATCAGAGTGCTGACGAGCCGCTCGTCTCTATCATTCCGAACTCAGTGGATGACGAGAGTCGAGGTAGAATTTTTGAGCAATGTTCTTCTCATTTCAGGGCGTCTCCCAGCACTTGAGTGCCAAAAACTATTTCACAGCGCAGCACTTACAGTGATGGGTTGTCTGCAAAAAGGACAAGAGCACATCGCGCGGAGTTTGCTGACAGACGTGATATGCTGTTCAAGCTTCATTGCTGACGTCTCTGAGCTATCGTCGAAAGTTGGTGATCTAACTCTGGATGACTACGAGCCGCTCAAATCCCCAGCTCTAATCCAGCCGTGCTTACGTCCATCTCTGCTTACGAGCAAAATTAGCGACAGCATTGATGGCATCGGCAGTTGCCTCGCCGCGTCGCTTTTTGATGCCAAGGCCTTGAAGGAGAGCATCGTTTGGTTCAAGGAGATTCCTTTCCTGCTGAAGAGCGTTGTAGTGCCTTGTTCAGACTCTCCTAATATTCTGGACGCTTACTGGCCTCTTCGTCCATTGAAGGGAAAAATGCTTGAGAAGATCATCAACATCACTCTCGCTAATGAAGAAGCCAAGAAGAACGCTGGGAAAAAGTCAACTGTGCCACCTGGAGATGAGAGTGATCAGTCTACTCCGGAGGTGATCGTGGAAGTGACACGATGTCTGCAGCTCACATACCTGTGTCTGCGGCACCGCAAGGACTTGACATTGAGGACAACGGGCGTGACTGGGTGGTTGCGGCACTTGTCTTTGGTGATGCTCGTTGCCAATGATCTCTTTTTAGACCACATCATCAGCTCGTACTTACAAGGCTGCCTCAGAGAGTTGTTCGTAAATGGGGGCCATAGGCTCTTCGATGACAAATTAGAGGTGCCAGGTTTGGGCAACACGTTTGACTGGTACAAGAAGATGATAGAGCAGTACATGGCGGTCTCGTACGGAGACTACACCTTTGCGCTGCTGGTGCTGCTGCCCACCCTGCAGTGTTACCCTGTGGCCTTCCGTGCCCTCTTGTGGGGTGATCTCTCTGACGCGTTGTCTCTCATGCGCCTCAAGTCCTCGGACGTCGCCACCTTCATCCCCGTAGAGGACTTCCTCAGCCCTGCTGAACAAGACGAGGAGATGCTCAACAAATACCGTAGTAGCTTGGTCACTGGGGTGGTTACTGAAACTAGGACGCCTTTCTTGTGGACGGTTGCTACTCACCATGTTCGAGCTGCGGAAAGCAGAGTGGTGACTAAGCATTCTGCACCCACCTCTGTGTAGCTTGAACATTCATAGACTGAGATTGCTTCGCAACATTCATTGTTGAATCGTGTTCTTCACGTAATCTCAGAGGTTCATACAGCCTATAGAGATGTATACTGATGTACAAATAAAGTCATCTTTTGATAATTTATACTAAAAATAGGTATCGTCAAAGTTTCCTCTAATTGCCAACGTATAGTTAAAAAAAATGTAAAAGAACTACACCCTAGGAGGTTGCGCAGTCTTGATAACTCCTTTTAGAATGTGGAAGGAGAATCAGATCAATACTAGTGAACGTAAAATATATGATGAATTTGATGACGATGCAATTTTGGTGAAGACGAAATATGGCCTAGTCGAAAAATTGGTCATTTTGGATGTAACAAAAACTCTTCCTACATCCAGCAATTCCTAGGCTATAGCTCGTGCGTTGTTATTGCTACTAAACGTCGAAACTCGGATGGGAATAAGGACTTGTGGAAAGTGAAATGGTATTTGTTAATATTTAAGTGCCCTTGAATTTCATGATCGTTTTTAACTATGAAACAGAACGCCTTGCTAAGATTGGCAGGAAATTTTCAGGAATGGAAAAACTTTCCATAAATGTTGCGTTTCGTATTGTAATTCTCAGAATTATTGGTACATGCAACACCTTTTTACTTCTCACCATATTAGGCCTTTCTATTTTGTAGCCATGTTATGCAGTACTCTGTTCTTATACATTGGCTCATATTAATGATTCGTGTAGCCATTTCTGGTGCGGCAATTTCATTCAATCATTGTTAAGCAACGTTTGATGTTATTGCAACTGGCTGTGATCTGTTCTTTTTTAACGAAGTAATCAGTAAATTTGTACCTGAGTCGTCTGTTTCTGCTTTCGTGTAAGCTCCTCCGTGTGCCGAGCCTCTCAAACTTCAAATTACATTCACACTTATCCTGTAGGCCAGAGCTGTCATGCATTCCTTGTGCCGAATTGAATAGCGCTAGCCTTTGTTGAACGCATAAGAAAAATGCGCTAGCGTTCGACTGTGACTGTCAGCAAGACCTTGGATACTTTTAAACTTTTTAATACTCGGCATGAACAAATATTTGTTGCCGCTGCGTGAAAGTGATGTCAAATAATGTTTGTAGTAGATATAATGCTTAAATTTGCGCGAAGAAGTAAAATAGGTAAAAAAAACTACTAAATAAATGAATTATGATAAATTAACGAGTAAAGAGGTGGAAATTCGCTACTGCGTTGTGTTAACAAAATTCCACGGGTGTCACGATGTTCACAACCAAATTTCCCGTGAAAACCAGCGAACACGTTTTCTAGAAGCTCTTACGAAACCAAACCTCAGGAGCAGCTTTACGTTCTACTTTTCGAAGATGTTTGTGTTCAAAAATAAAAGTTACAGAACTGTTTAACGCAAATAAAATGACATCTCCAACGATATGTATTACGTAAGCCTCTGTAAAATGACGTAATTGACTGTGATAAAGGAAGTGAATGAGGTGTGACTTAATAAAGTACATTATAAAATCCATGTTCAGTCTTGAGTTTATGGTTGCATGCTGTAATCACTGTGACGTTTCGAGTTAAAGGTTAGCTAGGCCTTTTTCCAAATAGAATGTATTTTCTAACTTCATCTTGCGGATTTTTTCCAATTCATCACGCGCTAAAAAAAATGAAATGGCTTTTTATGTTTTTTAAAACATTCAATCTATCAAATATATACATAAGTGTCTTTATAAAAAGCAAAGTTTCGATGTCGCGAAGATTTTCAGGCTGAAAATATACGAACATTTTAGTTACAGTATTAAAAATGTAAATCCAATCTAAAAAAAGTCTTTGGCGGTTGAAAACATCCTAGACGCCTAAAAAGCGTCTTTGGCGGTTGAAAGCTTCCTACCCGCTAAAAAGCGTCTTTATCGGTTGAAAGCAATGCAGAGGCAAAATCAGATAGAATGAAAAATGCCAAAAATCCTATTGGAAAATGGCTAAACGGGAATTATTTTGTAGCACAATATTGATCACCACACGACTAGTTATTGCACGACAGCGACATGTTAAAGACACCAGAGACAGAGGCGAAGTGTCAGCGGATGTTTCAAACTTTTAAGCTGCTGTACTGTTGAAAAGTTTTGGAGTGTAAGTCCGGGTGAAACTTCTGGGGTCACCACGGTAGAGGAAACAAGGTAGGTTCAAATCAGTCTTTTTTTCGTTAACTGTGTGGGTGTGCTGACGTCACAGCAACGAACCAATCGCAGCGCTCATATTGCATCTGGTAGGCTACCTCCAAATCTGGCTAAACTATTGGCCTAACAACATGGTGTTTTGGTGACGTCACAAAGTTTGTTTGAAATAAAGCCTTTCTATTGGCTAGCCGAACAAGAGGTGTATTTTCTCCCATAGAAATGACCCTACCTTGTTTCCTCTACCGTGGTGATAAATCAGTTCAAGTGAGACGAAAGAGAATGTCTCTTAATAAATGTTACATATGCATGATTAGGATGAGCCTGAAACAAAGATTAAATGCTCACAAATGTCAAGGTCCTAATTTTAATCATTTCCGAGTTAATCGTAGTTATACGCCCCATATATATTCATACGTATATATATATATACAAACATTTTATATCATATTTTGAAAAACCAGTACACAAAAATAATTACTAGAAATATGCAATCTATACTATAAAAAGAGCCGCGTCCGTCTGTCTGTCAGTCCGTCTCACCTACCAGCAGAGAGTGTGTGATGAGCGTATCTGCGATACAAGCCTCATCAAATCCACAATTTCCAGTGTATTTAATACATCAAATTCGAGTAGGAATGAATATTACGTGAATTCTTAGGAAATAGGAGCGTGTGTGATGTGATTTATCGAACGTGCACTCGGCCTCATCGGCTCTCGAGAGATTGAATTTTTTTTTATTTCTTACGGCCTTTCTTTCATTTCGTCTTCTTTCTTATTTCAAATAAAGGTGGACTAGTAAATAAATAATAAGAGCATTGCATATTCATAAACTTAAACCGGCCATCAACGAAAGTATTAATGAGTTTTTACTTCAAAACTATTCAATGAAACTGCAGCTTAGAAGTTTGAAACCATCCGCTCGATTGTCCATTTTGCCTCTGTCCTTTTTCTCAGCATCTCTGAATTTCTTCCGCAGTTTTATCCATGTTTCATAAACCTATTTTCTACCGTACTGGTTCTATGCGTAGGAGACCTAGTGTGGGAACACACCTTGTGCGTAGATTTCCTCTTTCCCATTTTAAATGGTCCCTTCCTCTCCTCTCTGTTTAGTACACTATTGTTGTGGTTATAGTAGCGCAATCTTTTCAACAAATCTAAGATTTCCAATCTTTATTTCTAATACCGCACCTAAGGCCGCCGTCACAAGGAGACCAAATGGTAACGTTTCGTCATAATCATCTACAGTCAGCGGCACTAGTCGGTCTGTCCAGGAGCACGAAACAATCAGATTTCAGCCTTAGTTTGACCAAACTGGTCCCAAACTAAGTCTGAAATCTGACGGTTTCGTGGCGCTAGACAGACCGATTGGTGCCGCTGACTGTACATGATTATGACGAAACGTTACCGTTAGGTCTCCGTGTGACGACGGCATAAGAGCCGTATTGGTTCCTGAAAACTAGAGTCCTAATTTTTTGCTGCAAAGCCTTTTGCCAAGACTTCAGACAAATAATTTTTACTTTCTGTACGTTATTTCCATCCATTCGCATTTATTTAGTTCTTTTTAATATAATATTGGTCATAATTTATGAAGAAGACTATTCAACTGACTTCTTCCTCAGCTGTTGTGCTCTAACTTATCAACGGGTTCCTCAAAAGCATAATTTATAATACAACTTTTTGCACTTTTAAAACGTTCAAAGCTGTAAAAACCGCTTACAATTGAACGGTTTCTGGAAAAAACAATGATAACATTAATAAGTCGTGAAAATTCAAGTAACAACACTTTTGCAAGCTTATCTCAACATCTCCCGAGCGCTGCGCGAGATAAGGCGAGATGTCGACAGGATCGCGTCACGTCTCCGCCACGTGCCAGCGACGCGCCTTGAATGAAGACGAGCGCGTGGTCGGCCATGGCAGACGCGTGCCTCGCAGTCGAGAGCGTGCGCGCATTTATCATCAATATGAGCGCTTACTGCGTCGGTCAGAATCACAGATAAAGAAATGAGATGTTTTTTATTCGTTTAAAGCATTCACAGTGTGGGAGACATGTTATCACAGCATATTTTTTGCTCATCTCAAGGTCTAAACGCATCCAAAGTTCAGCCAGCCATTACATTTGAAAATAGAGCACATGGTTTGAAATATGCATTCTTTGGGAAAAACTTCATGAACTTTTGCTTTTAATTTTACGAAATAATGCTTTCAATTTTTTTCGGCCACTGATAAAAATCCCTAATGATATGTATCATATAATGACAAACTCGTTTCATGATCTTTTGGCTGTGCGAAGGTAGTGAGTATCGTAGTGTACTGCGATGTGAAGAAGACTTTTGGAACAGCATCGTGCGCTCTCACCGCGTGCGCGTAACAGGACCAGAGCTGCAAAACAAAATCTGTATTGCTGCCCCACACACCCACGTGATCTTCCAATGATATTTACCAATAACAATGTGCATTAATCAAGCCGTCTCAAGGCTGGAAACAGCGACAGCTGTTGCTTCGTAGTGTGTTTACTCGTACTTCTGACGGGGGAGAAAAGGTGTTCAATCTTGAAAAGATGTTACCGCCCATAATACTAGAAGGTGAATTATTATGATTTGTGTTTTCTGTATTACTGGTTTTATAATAAATTGCTTTATTACTATGGTTTTTCATAACAAAATATTTCTTGATACTAAAAATCATGGGATCTCCCATTGAGAGCTCCTCCAGATAATTCTAATAGCAACATTTTTCTTTGGGTTTAACATTTTGATCGCAATCGGTTAAACTTAAATTCAATGTTCAACTCAAATTCAAATTCTATTATACTTAGCAATTCTGAAAAGAGAATACGGTATCTGGATCATGCCTTCATTAAGCTTCAATTAAGTATTGTATTTATAAAAATTGAGTTTGTGCCTACAAGTCTTTCAGCAGCATTGTGAAAACCCCATCCGTGGCTGCCGGTGCCGCACGTTGCCGTCAAAATGTCAAAGCAAATACTGTGTACCAAATTTGCTTGCACTAAAAGAAATTAACGAGATGAAGTTAGACCCGAGGAGAATTGAGCAGTATTTTGTTCTGAGCTTAGGCTGGTTCATACCTCTAAAATAAATTTATTTGTTTGTTTCTAAGGAAGTAGTTTTATATCAGTTAGCCATGAAATGGGAATTTCATAAATAGTTCTGCTTAAAAATGAATTCATGAATTTTAACTGTTGTTCTGTGCGCTAGTTTCATCCGTGTATGAGATCGCATTGATCTCTTGCCCGAACATCACTAAGAATATCGAATTATATGACCTTTCGGATGGTCAATGTTATAAACTTATGCATTATGCTTTTAAACATGCCCAGACACCAATAAATGTTCAATCATATGTATATTACATGATCTCTTGGCTGTGAATGGGCAGTGAGTATCATCCATGATGTAGTTTTTTACCCTATCCAAACTTTTGCTCGGGCAATCCAGAAATTATTCTTTATTCTTATTCAAGGATATTCATTTTTCTACTCATAATCCTACGCAAAAGCATTTTCAAAAGTGGGTAAAATTGTTTAATGAACAATTGATGGATAAATTTTAAGCTAAAAAATTAGTATTACAATAGTTTGCAAAGGTGAAAGTGTTCAAGGACACCCAGTACTCGAGCTGCTTATAACTGACGGGTTAATTACTCAAGAATTTCACTGTAATTATTCTGGTCACGTCACGTGACATGAAAAAATCTAAGGAACACTAGAACTCACCGAGGCAAATAATTGAATTCGTCTTCCAATTTCAACCGTAAAATTATTTCAGGATCTAAAAAACTAGATTTTATAATAAATTATTAGCCAGTAGCTCCACTAAATACCGCAGAACGTTAACTACAAATCGGATATTTGATTTCGACATGGTAGATACATTTTATGACGTTTTCAGAATTTCAAATCTCTTCATTAATACCGCAACGCAATGAAAAGTCTCCCAGATCGAGCAGGCATTTGAATCAGGTTTGTAGTCAATTATTTCGTTTCCCAACGGGAAGATACAATGGGCTGGCAACGAAATTGTTTAAAGCGAGGTGGCGAATCAACAACACTTCAAATGAAGAGTGAGCCCTCTTAATCAATATGCCTTTATTTTTCACACTTTAATTTTTAGAAGAGCGTGGACTGGGATAATGCACACCACGATTAGATTATTGATCAGTAGACGAAACTTAAATTCTTAAGTGAAGTGAGAAGTACATAATTTTCCGTCTGGGGCAGCTACAGAAACAAGAACAGTAGAGTTCCTGACAACCGGACTCATACATGTCCAGATGTCAAGTCATCCGCGTGAAAGTCTTATTAATTCAAACGGAAAATTGAAGATTCATCGTAACATACAAATATTTTTTTTGCAGGTAAAGTTTGTAAGAACTTTAAAGTTTGTAAGAACTTTAAAGTTTGTAAGAACTTTAAAGTTTGTAAGAACTTTAAAGTTTGTAAGAACTTCACAGACATAGAAACATTTGTAAGAATTGCATGTTCACATTCAAAAACGAAACATCATGTTTTTGGTTAGACTAAACCATGGAATAATTCATGTTGAATTAATGTTTCTACAATTGTAATAAATTTGAGCTTCAATTTACTGTAAGCAATGTAACGTTAATTTTTATTATTCACATGTATTATCTTTCATTGCCTCCTTGAAAGCATGGTAAACAATGCTAATAATATTCATTGCATGTCCGGTTGTCATATTAGTCCGGTAGTCAGGTGTCCGGTTGTCAGGAGTTCTACTGGATAATACCCTAACTGTGAGGGGATAGTATCATTTTGTAACTGCACATACCCGCTCAGGAAAACTATTGCAGCTCTGTGTGTTGCTGGCCACATTTCTACTAGCGAAAATTTTTTAACACGAGATAACAAAGGTAGCGTAAATACTGCTAGCTACTGTAGCTCATTTATAACGTTTTGATGAAAATGACATTTTATGCGCTTGCAACGAACAAATTTGGCGCGCTGAAAATTCGTTGGAAGGATTTTGAACATTTATGTTTTGGGAATGTTTTGAGTTGAGGAAAAAGTCATGTAGGATTTCACGGTTTGTTTTAAAATTGCTAAAGGAAAAAATTACGCAAACATTATATGTTTCAACTTAGCCTCTATTGCATTCAGCGAACTCATTCCATCTGCCAGCATACTCGTAAAATAATTTGAATATAACAGAAAATATCAATACTTTTCATTTTTCATCGCTTATTTTGTTGTTAAGCTAAGATCATCCAACTGGTTGTGTGGTCCGTGAAACAAGTGATAGACAGAAAGTGCTAAGTCGGCAGCATCTGGAAGATGAAGCTGTATTTTCGAATCAAGCTCTTGCAAGAAATTTTCACCAGTTCATCATGATAAAAGAGGACGTCTTCTCTATTAACTCATGAAAGTCACTATTAATTCAAACGCTTTTAAACGACGAACTTGTTTATGATGAAATAAAATGTTGGCTTATATTTTTTTGCCTGACAATTTATAATGGATTTTTTCTTCAATATCCTACCGCCCTTTCAACAAAGTCTTCTTTAGATGAAGTTGTACTTCTTTGGTTGTTAAAGTGAGTTTGCATCTCGAGTTATTCACGATCGATGACGTTCAACATTACCTTAGAAGATAAACTTCCCATAACAAGTACGTGAAAATGGCATATTGAGATGTTGCAAATGCAAAGATTTAAGGAAGTAACTCGCTGTTGGAGATTTTCTAGAGACAGTTCTTCGGGAATTTATTTTCTAGGCTCTGAAGCCATTCCAATACATATCAGTCGCCGTAGCACTGTTGTGTGTGCTACGTTAAATTCCAATTTCCTTAGTGGTAACAGTGGGACTTCCTGAGGCAATAGCGACCAGCATTTAGGAATAAAATGAGTGAATTACACTCTTTTGGCTCGTCTTTTACATTAAAATCCGCGCTTCGGAAACAAGAGGATCTACTTCCTGCAGCTTTTCTTCATTGCATTATTTTCAAGAAAGCTTTAAATATATCTTACTGATCGAGAAAATAATTTTCATGCAATTTTCAAATTGGGTGAGCGAGAATAGATATTATATTAAAATTATGCTCAAAATGTAGTTCATGTACAAAAAGATGTGCAATTTAGTCATTGAAATATTTCGAAAACATCACAAGAAGGGAAATTTTAACATATTTTGTCTGGAAAGTTCATAATAAAATTGAAAAACTGGTTAGCTTCAAAACGGGTTCAATTTCGTCAAAGCCCACATTTTCCGCCGTCCGAGAACATTACGACAAGTGCAATAACGTAGGTTTTATTGATAAATTTTCCGTATGGCGAAACCACAGTGTTATACAGATATGCGCATTCTAGAATCCTTGTACATTTTTAAACTTAAACCGGTTTTAAACAACACTCTTAGTTCATTTCCTCTGGCCAAAGTAAATAGATGATCGCTATTAAGGTAATTTTACAACTTGTTTTCAGATTGGTCATTCTAAAAAAGCTCATTTTCACTTCGAACCTTTTCAAAATTCTTACCACTGATGATGGACTGTGGCCGAAACGTTTGGACAATAGGTTTTATGGGAACATATACCTTAGATGTTTATTGTAGTTTATCTTGTTCTTTCATTTCTATAATTGGAACATTACTATAGCTCCAATCCGATGTTGCAAAAATATGCTCGCAACTGCGATTTCATAATAATGTTCTTCAGAAAAATTATTCTTGGCTGCCACTGAGAATTCAGGTCTGAACAACGGGGTGAGTACAGAATGTCATTTTAATAACGTGCTACAATAGGAAATTTTAGTATTTTTTGTGAGGATTCGTTGCTATTATTTACTTATTCATTTGTTTATTTACTCATTTGTTAATTTATTTATGTATTTTATTTATTTATCTATTTATCATTTATTCATTTGCATATTTATACATTCTTGTTTATTTATTTACTCATTAATTTGTCTATTTATACAATTTTTCCAGTTTTTTCTTTTCGCTTCTTTCATAGGAGATATTTTACACACACAAATTGCAAGACTGTTCCTTGAAGCCAGGCTAAAAGGAAAATTTTTCAAGATAAAGAGGAGAACCAGCACGAAACTGAACATCATCAACTGTAAACGTTTTGAAATACACTAATTTTATCTTTAGTGCTTGAATAGGAGAAAAGTTTTACACTTTCAACAAACTAAATTATTATTCATTTCATCTGCCAATATACTCGTAAAATGATTTGAATATAACAGTATGGTATATTGAAATATAAATTATATATTAAACTGCTCAATAACTGTTGAACAGCAGTTTTGGATTACTCGCAGAATTAAACCCTACATTGAAAATGTGAATTTCCCTACTCCCTGTGTAGAGTGTGTGTGTCTGCGTGAGTTTGTGCGTGTTTGTGCTGTGTGTGTGTCGGTGTGTCTCCAGCTTTTGGGTACAATGAAATCTCTCAAAATTCAAGAGACGCAAGCCATCGCATCAGCCCTGTCGGACAAAGTTATAACTCTAAACGAAACTTGGTTCTATGTCAATGGAAAGCATCTCCAAGAGGAAGTTTCATTGAAAGGATGCATGTACTACAATGTTGATAAACCTTCAGCCAGCGGAGAAGGTGACGGCATAGAAACGTCGCAGCCACAGAAAATTGAGTTACCACATTCAACAATTCAACCACGGTATAGAACAACGATGAAGATTGTAATCGTCTAAGAAATCCAAAAAGCACAAAAATCGATGGTAATGAACTTCATTATCTCTCAACATTTCCCAAGAACATCTCATGATACCAAATGATTTTTTTTTCCTGCATCAGAGCATCACATCCTAGCAAAGGGACGGAAGCCAACCCTCTCTGGTGTGTACACAAGATCAGACACCTCATGAATGCCCGACAAAAATCGTTCAGGCGACTCGAAATGTGCCAAACAGAATTCCATTACCCGGAGCACATTCATGCCTCCAGAGCCGTCAAACGGATGATCAGACACACAAAGCGGAATTATTAAATCGCAGTCGCAGCACAAACTAAAAATTTCAAAATCTTCGAAAATCATGTTTGTAAAAAAAGGACTTATAAAAGTAAAATAGGACCATTGATCGATATTGCTGGTCAAGCCCATAGTAAAGCCATAATCCTAACCGACTTTACATCTCAGCGTTCCCTAGGGAGGATTTAACAGAAATTCCACAGCCTCAAGCCTTGAACGTTCAATTGCCTGAAAAAAAGACACAATTTCGTTAAAAGAAGTTGAAATAGAGCTAATATTCATGAACCTATTCAAATTAACTGCAATTAGCAGCCTAGCTTCTCGTACACTTGATAAAACAGTCGAAGTAATCAGCAAGACTATCACAAAAATTTTCAATCGATCGCTCACAACTGGGTTAGTCCAGCACGATTAGAAATTCGCATTCGAACGTCACTCCGTTTTTTAAACAGGGTACGAATCAGTATCCAATAACTACCGTCCAATCAGCCTGTCTTCTGTCACTAAAGAAACGATGGGAAGATTGCTAAAATTTAGAATAACGAAATATCCCCACGTCCAGATTTGATCGCAGACTCAGCACGGGATCTGGGAAAACGAACAGAATCTTCGACAATACGGCAGCCCCAGACCTCGCATGTCATGACTTATTGATAGCCTTCGATACCGTGTGGACGCCCATGGTATTCAGAGGAACTACTATGATGGGTACGAAACTGGCTCAATGATCGTACTCAAAGAGTGTGATTTAGTTACTGAACACAAATAACTCCAAAAGCGTTTTATGTCAGCTTCTCTTCATTATTTAAATCAAAGACGTTGACCTCGGAATCATTAATGAAATTAAGGTATTCGTGGAGGATATGAAGCTTTGGCACAGAGCGAGCTTTACTATTTAAGTAGATCTGATTCAAATCTGAAATGGGCCAAAACTTGTCAACGAGCTTTAGTGTTGAGAAATGTTCAGTTATGCACATTGGAAGTAAAACTCAGAGCTTCCTAAATACCATGAATGACACTGCAATTCACACAGTAGAGCACAACAAAGAGATTTTGGCCTTCCTTTTATCAAAGATTTAGAGCCTGACAAACTAGTAAAAAAGCGTTGAGATTGCGAGTAGAATTTTCAGCTTAATAGTAAGAAACTTTGACTGCAAGACAAAGGTCATCAAACTACCCATGTCTAAAGCACTAACCTGACCACACTAATAATATGCAGTGTAACTCTGGTGCTCTATCCTATGGTGAGATATCTCAAAATAAAGTGAATTCAATGTTGAGCGACAAAAATATAGGGAACTCCAGAACTTCGTAACGACAGCCACGAGCAACGTCTCCAACTGATTTAACTCATTTACAATGAAACAAAACAGATTTCAAGGTCAATTTATATATACCTAAAATGAACTCATTGGCTAAATTGACATTATATTAAAAGAGGTTTTTGAGATTTAAGAAATTGTCCACGCCAGAAATAATATCTGATAATAAAAATAAATTCCAGACAGCTCTGCCCCCAAGGTTTTTTGTATTAAAAAATTGTCACTGAAACCAGCTCCCAGAAAATATTGTCGCTGCTAACTTGATAAATGCGTTCAAAGTCGTCTTGGTCGTTAAAGGGCTTAAAGTTCCCCAGTATTCAAGTAATTATAGAGCACGAGAGCTACCCACAATTTATTTGGAGGTAAAAACTTATGCACAATTCTGAAAATATAGGGTGGCCTAAAAGTTACCGACGTGTGAAAAATTCATACTTATGTATCTGAATGTTTTTGTCTAATTTTTTCAGAGCATTAAGAACTAACATTCCGACGCTAGCATGCGCAGATATAGCGCCGAAGAGCGGACCCTCATTGTACAGTGATACTTTGAGTCCTGTGGGTCTATTTCGGAAATACAATTTTCTTACCGTCGACATTTCAAAGCCAGAGACGCCCCGAGCCAAACACGATTTGAGGAATAGTTAGCCGCTCGCAGGAGCAGGGTGCAGTGTGTGATCTCCCAAGGTCTGGAAGGCCTCGTACTGCTGGAAGTGTTGAGAATCAACGGGAACTGGAGCGAAGCCTGGAAATAAGCAAAGCTTACTTTTAAAAATTACGACATTTTGTTGATAATTATAAAACCTTATAATTATAAAAGTTATTAGAGATTTTAAAGGGTCAGTTATTTTTGGGCCACCCTGTATTATTAGCAGGTGCGTTTCTTTTTCCGAAACTAATTCTAAGTGTGTAAGTGTGTGATTGCATGCAAGCGTTTGCATGTATAACGCATGTTCGTGCGTGTGTGTTTTTTATTTCAAATTAAGAAAGAGAAATTCGATCCCAGGTTTAAAAAACAATGCTTTGTGCTTACTTTTATTTTTGGGTGAGTTTCAAGTTTGATTCTTTTTCATGTTTCAGAATTGATGGTGGAAATTTTAAGTTCTAAACGTTTGTGTTTTTATATTCCTATTTTCTTTGGTTCTTTTTATTATTTTTTGAGATTCCACAACAATCAACAAATTAATCACATTATTCTGAATCAAACGCTTATCTGATTGTCGAGTAAACTTGAATTATCGAACATTTTGCGTGCAAAATTTACAATGAAAAAAAACGAATAGTATTAAGTGGGTAATATTAAATACCTTTTACACTCACAACTGGTTATTTTCTTAGAATAGGTTTTATTTTTTTTTCGGAATAATGTGCTCTACTGAGAACTTAGCAGTGACCTTGTCACGATTGAGCAAGAAATATTCCAAAGCTTGTAACTCAAAAATATTCACATATTTGAGTTTGATTTTCACCAGGATTTTCACACAAGGTCTTAATGCAAACTTAAATTTGTAGTGAACACTGATATTTGTGGTGAACACTGTGATATTTGTAGTGAACACTGTGATATTAGTAGTGAATACTATGATATTTGTAGTGAACACTGTGATATTTGTAGTGAACACTGTGATATTTGTAGTGAACACTGTGATATTTGTAGTGAACACTGTGATATTTGTAGTGAACACTGTGATATTTGTAGTGAACACTGTGATATTTGTAGTGAACACTGTGATATATGTAGTGAACACTGTGATATTTGTAGTGAACACTGTAATATTTGTAGTGAACACTATGATATTTGTAGTGAACACTGTAATATTTGTGGTGAACACTATGATATTTGTAGTGAACACTGTAATATTTGTAGTGAACACTGTGATATTTGTAGTGAACACTGTGATATTTGTAGTGAACACTGTGATATTTGTAGTGAACACTATGATATTTGTAGTGAACACTGTGATATGATATTCATTTCTTAATAACGTTTCCAAGAAACACTACCTGACGCATTCACTACCCGCACGACACTGACTATGGCTATCATTGTACATAGCTAAAGTGTTAAAATAAAATTCGATTCGTAATGGAATATCTCGCTTGCTTTGTTGCTTCGAATCCACACCGGTCAAATAAATACTCTTGTGAATTATTCGATTCTCCTAAAAATAACATCGTGTGATAATGGGTTAAATAACCTTGATAATAAACATTTGTTGTCAACAATAGTTAAAGGAAAGTGTGATGAATAACTTACTTCACTAAAATTCATAATCAGACGCGGAATAAATGAGATTTCCTCTTTTATGGAACCACTTTCGCTTTTCTATCACAAAATTTTGCCTACATGTAGGATATAAGAAAAATTGCTCTATAAATATGCCAGGTGATGAGTAATATATATCAATACATTCTGAAAATTAATTTATTATTGTTTCAATGCACAACTGAGATGTATGACGCAACAGACATGTCGGAAAAATTATCACCGTTAATTGGTGAATTATACGTATGTACATAACGCGAGGGAGAATTTCTCCCTTTAAAGAACAGTGTATGTAATTGAGAGAGAAAAAATTTCTGCAGAACTCGATACTGTGCAGTATTGGATTGTTATACGTTTCACTTACCTCTGACGTGCTATCATCTTCTGAAATGATTCTAATCCACGGTGTTTACAACCAGCATTTAACTTACTCGGTCAACTCGAAAAAAAATTACGTAACATAATACATACGTACGTCCATGCGTAGGGATGTAACGATCATTGAAATTTTTTGGTTAAATAAATAATGTAAAACATTGCCAAACTTGAACACCATAATAGCTTCGTTTCAGTTTGTTGATTAAATTTCCACACAATGTTTGACAAAAAATATGCCGTGACAACTATAGCAGGGATAAGAAATAGAATAGAACGAGAGATATTTTAATAGCACTAGCGTTTAAGAAGATCGTCAAGTTCATGAAGTCCCAACTATGGACCAGAGGGATGGAGACTAGACCGGTTGGGCATCGTCTCGCGTAGCGCTCCCCCCGGTGCCTGAATTGCCACGGCTACTGTCGAAGGAGAGACAGATCAGTTACTGAATCACGTTAATTAAGGGCACAAGGCCGCGAAAGAGGATTACGTTAATTAAGGGCCCAAGGCCACAAAGAATTACGTTAATTAAGACCCAAGGCCACAAAAGAGAATTACGTTAATTAAGGGCCCAAGGACACAAAAGAGAATTGCGTTAATAAGGGCACAAGGCCGCAAAAGAGAATTACGTTAAGGGCGCAAGGCCACAAAAGAGAATTACGTTAATTAAGGGCCCAAGGCCACAAAAGAGAATTACGTTAATTAAGGGCCCAAGGCCACAAAAGAGAATTGCGTTAATTAAGGGCACACGGCCGCGAAAGAGAATTAATTAAGGGCACAAGGCCGCAATAAGAGAATTACGTGAATTACGTGAATTAAGGGCACAAGGCCGCGATAAGAGAATTACGTGAATTACGTGAATTCAGGGCACAAGTCCGCAATAAGAGAATTACGTGAATTACGTGAATTCAGGGCACAAGGCCGCAATAAGAGAATTACGTGAATTACGTGAATTCAGAGCACAAGGCCGCAATAAGAGAATTATATGAATTACTTGAATTAGGGCACAAGGCCGCAAAATTTAAGTTAAAAATTACATCTCTCTAGATTTATTTAAGGATTCGCTAGGCAGGCTACTGAACTGCTACAACACACCACTCCGCGACGTTACCTTGGACGGTGTCTCACCATTGCAAGCAGTCGAGCTCGTGCGCTGTCTAACCGACGAGGCCACGGACGCATCGGAAGTCGGAGTTGAGGTCTCACTCCATCTTCCCCGCAGAGGATCCTGCAACGTACGACATCATCGTCAGATATTTAGTCGTGCGAGTGAAGATCTGGCTCACAAGTGCTGGATCTTGAGGTAGGAGAGGAGTCGGTAGCGGAATTTCACGACGAAGACAGAGGCGGCAGCGGTAGATGCACAGTCTTGCGACTGGAGAGGACTTGAGGATCACTACATCCTTCGCAGATAAACACGGTTGCACAAAAAACCGGGGGCTGCCGCTTTACGAGAGAGAACCGCGTCGTCCGCACATTGAATAGAGAAGAGCTGCTGCAGCAACGCGTGCCAGCCTGAGGAAGCTGCTCCTGTTGCCATTTAGTTGGAGTTCCTGAGATGGCTTCAGAGGAAAAATTAGAGCACCGACCACAAGCAAAATCGAGAATGGTGTACGAGAACAGTGGCCTGAAAATTTAAGATTAATGCAACTTTTGTTTATCCTTAAAAATTTATAAAAATGTTAATGAAACGTTTTGTTTAATGTTCATTTAGAGTTTTTCTTGCCGAAGAAAAGTAGGAAATATTCCAATTTTCCAATTTTTCAAGGTGTTTCAGTTCATAGAACTTGCTCATCAGATCAGTTACGCTCATTCGTGGTTTATTTATTGTGATCATATCCCAATGAACCAGCTCAACGATGATTCTAACGGCATTAACACATTGTTTGAAACCAATCATTGATGCAATCGCTGCTAGACATTTTTTCTTCAAATTCTTATCTATTCATAGAACAAAAACGGGACAATATATTTTCCCCCGGTAAAACCAGGAGAGTAAATTTGATGAAAAAATTACCGTTACTCGAATTGAATTTCGTTAGACATGAATGCATTTTTCCTCAGATGCAACCAAAACGATCGATAATTCAATTTGCTTCTGCCATGCTATTGGCATCCGTTACTGCATTGCAGTTCATCAAAGTTGAATGATATGACAACATAAGGAGGAAAAATGCTGCACATTTTTTTGGGGTTCGCTGTCACTAAAAAATGTTTTTTTAGTGTGTTAAGTTGATAGATAAGACTTGGTGATAAAGAAAGAAATTATGGTTCATTTCTATCATGAGCATCTTTTTTATAGTAAGAATCGTAATAACTTCACTAAAAGTGTGCTCGTTGGAACAGTACAGGCAGCAAATTACTGCACCACATTGAATAACATCATTCTTTAATTATCGAAATTAAGTCTCTTTTGCCTGAGTATGAAGGGTAAGAGTCGTGTTCATTTATACCTATGTAAGAAAAAAATTCATATATCTTGTCAAGCATTGTTTTCTTACCAAAGTTTTAGTGAATACGATACTTGTGGAGCTCTTGCAAATACATTTCAAGTAACAAACTCTTTTCAAAATGAATTATATGAGAAACTCTCGTTGAAATGGAGAATTTAAGAAACCCTGATTGAAACGCGTTGCTTGGAGAACTCTTGTTAAATGCAATGTTGAGAAACTTTTCTTAAAATACATAACCTGAGAAAATCTTGTTAAAAGAATGAAAAAAAGTTTGTTCCCAATAAAGTTGATACAATAATTATCAACATTAGGTTTTAGATGTCTCAACATAAAGAACCTTAGTTGGTGAATAAATATGTGCTATTTAACAGCCATGTCAATGGCTGAACAATAGATTGAGAGAAAAACATGAAAATATACTACCGTGGTTGAGTTAATTCTAGCTTCACAATGTTTGAAAATGCAAATAAAAAGCAGACAGTACGCTTTTGACAATCTCTTTTTACACTGACACATGAGCTTAGGCTTCCACGATATCAGGACATGATGTTGAATGTAAGCTGGGGAGTTGAATACATATGTATTTCAAACAAAAAAGTCGACATTGATGAAAAGCGCTTTCGAATGTCTTTAGTCATATTGACGTATGAGCTTAGGCCTTTGCGATATGAGGAAATAATGTTGAAAGTACATTGGATGGCGGTAAATAGTTCAGCAACTAAAACAACACTACATAAATTAGAGAATATTTTTTTTGCGCACGTATACCAAGAAGTACCTAGTGACTATACCAAAGAATTTGCAATCCCGTACACAAAAAATTCGTGATACTTCCTAAATAAATATTGCTCGCACAAGAAAAAAAATAGTTAGAAACGAGAAAAAGATTGTTGCATACGGCCAACCAAAATATTTTACAATGCGAATGGAATAATGAAATAAATGTTCAATAAACTAATATATCAAAGTTATTTCCTATTCACTGCTGGTATTGATTTTCAATCTAATACTTGGTAATTGTACACCGTTAACAAAATATAGTTTTAAAAGTATTCTCGATTTAAATGAATATTTTACTTGAATTTATAAATAGGTGATCGCTGATGCAATTGAGAAACAGAGTTTGGGAACAGAGAAACTTGAAGTTGAATACGTTCTGAAGGCATCCAAGATGGAAAAATTAGTAGTTCAAGTAGAAATCACGTAGCACTTTTCATGTTATGTATCTCCTTTACTCTTAATTGCTGAAATATTCAGAGACATTGACGCATGAGCTTTGCGATAATGTAACAAAATGACAAAATGATATTTGAATTAACAATTCGCTGGATGAATAAAAATGCATCACGCTAACTCCTCTACGTATATATATATATATATATACAAGTTTTTATAATATGCACGAACTTACAAGGAATCATATCAAGCACGTAGACTATTGAAAATATGGATAGAAATTTAAACAATGTAAAGGAATGAGGAAATATTTTGTTATTACTTTTTCAGCATGAATTGCAGCATAAAGAGGTTATTGAGGCGCACTATGACGAGCTGCTATGGCTATGAATTCTTTCATTGATTGAGGAATATTATACTCTATGGAAGTTTGTTCCGCAGGGAGGCGCTTGATACTGAGAGAGCTTTTGTTCTACTGTACGTCAGAGAAATGGTAGCTCACTAAAACTTTATCAAGAAACGGTAGCTCACGAAGACATCTCACTTAGGCATTTTTGGTTCGTAACATTGAGTGCCATGAATTGGACAATATCAGCATTGCACTGATGAAAATATTAAAAGGAGAGTTCATATTGGGCTTTGTGGGTGAGGAAAATTTCTCAAATTGAGATCCTGACGATTTTATTTAGATGAGGGTATGTATAATCGCTCTTCATGTGACCATTACGTAAAACCTAGGCTGCCAAATGCATACATTTTTTACTACTATCTTTGAAGATATAGACGCACGTTTGTACCTTCCATAAAAAATTAAACGCTAATGACTTAGATTTTTAATCGCATTTTCTTGTCATAGGATGAAAAACATTCATGTTTCATTAATTCTCTCGCAAGTTTTCTCCATGTGAGATTTGAAGGACATACTGCGATCGAACCAAATGCTTAAATTTCTCAATTTTTCTAACGGCTCGATTTTAGCTTTCCTCATCGTGAAAGTTATACTTCGGATGTTTTTTAATTGCAGTTTTAGATGCATCACAAGAGAAACTCTCATTAGAACACGAAACCGTAGAAAATCTTGTTAACCAATCTCAACTTTCGAATCCCATTTAGTTTGTTCTCTTTCTCACACATATTGCGGCGCACAAAACATTTTTCACTCCTCACTACTACACTAACTTCAACTTCAGCGGCTTTTAGTCAAGGCTGCCTAGAATTTGGGGAGCCGCACGTATAAGATAATTACCGATGCATAATTCCTTATCGGCGGCAGACAGATCTACACGCAGGCGCAACGTGCGCGTCAGTTGTCTTCCATGCGGTGGAGCACAAAATGGATCTGGCCGCTGAGTGGTCGGTTGGTAGCGACGCCCTATTGGCTGGCGGAGGCCATGCGTGGGATTATCTGAATTGCCATCTACTTTATATAGAAGACGGAGAGTTATTGTGTTGTGAGTACCGGCTGAGGCAAGTTTTGTTGCATACAGAGCAGAGACCGTAAATTTCAACTTTTTTTGTTCCAGCTTTTCAAAAATATTTAAGTAATTAATATTTAGGACTTTTTCGCCTTCATATTTTTGCAAATTGATATAATCATTTAAGAGCTTGCCTTTTATGTTCGTTGTACTTGAATGTGTTGTTTAGTACTTTATTCGTTTTCAGTTGCAATCAATTTGCCTTTTTTATGTTGATTTAATTTTTATTGTTTTACTATCGACTATAACGCTTTGTATATTTAAATTCATAATTATTTTTTGTTAATTTTAGCTCTTTCAGTCTCTTATCAATAAATTTTCAAAAGTAGAATGAGATACCGTTTTTCTTCGGTAAACAAAACGTTGATTTCCAAAGTTCATTTTAGAAATTTCAGAACACGAGAAAGGGTCATTATACATAAAACGTGAAGCTATTTCACTTACACATGGAATGCGCTTCTATTTACCATTCATATTTTCATTGATGCTACTCGTGTTTTGAAGATTGAGATATATAGCTCACTATATGAAGACTCAACTAATACAACTAACGTGGATTTTGTACATGAAAACATCAAATTCTAGAAACACATTGGTGTTGAAATGGTACCTTCGAGTCCTCTCAAATCATCATCTCCAAAATTCTATCTCATTCTGAACTTTTTGAGAGAGCTTATATTGTTGGCACCAAAGTTGTAACTTGAGCGGAATTAATGCAAATTCAAATTGGACATTTTTTCATTGAATGGCAGATGATATGGAAGTAGAAGTTGCAAACGTAGAGATTGAGAAAATATGATGAATTTAATATTTAATAGAAAGTTAAAATGAAATACGCGTTTCTTTCGAAGGTATTTAAGGGGTGTGTAACTAAAGTTGTCGCTCGCTGGGTGTCATGTAAACTTACTGAGTGTCCGTAATACTTATAATCGATTCACCGATTGATTCTAATCGATAAAAGCGTCACTCTTCAGGAAAATTAATTTTGAAGTTCAACAATTCACGTCAAAATACTAAGAATATACTTTAAAATGCTTCGGTATTCACATAAGAATATTGAGAATGTAAGAAATTATAATTTATCTAGACACTCATTATTAGTCATTAACGTAAGGGCACACACAACACAGCGTACCCTATGTTCTCAAGTACAGGACTTTATATGTGTTCTGCAGGGTTTGTTTGTGCAGTTATACTGGTTTAAATGACAGTAAATGATGAGGAATTATTAAAAAGACATGTGTAGGTGGATGGAGTGGAAAAGAAATAAATAGAAATGAGTTAAGTGAAATGAATGAACAATGAATGAGGGACATGGATGAATGAAGGGAAGTGAATGGATGAAAAAAAATGTTTGAAGGAGGAAAATGAATGAACTGTTGAAAATGAATGATTAAATGAAAATGGAAGGAAGGGGGAAAACGGTCGCAGGAAAAAAATATGATGGAATTATTGAAGGTTAATGATTGAAAGAAAATGGTTTTATGGAGAGAAATGATTGAAAGCAGAAAAATGAATAAAAAGAGATGCGAATGAAAGAGGGGAAATTGATGGAAAAATTGAAACGAATGATTAAGGAGTAGCTTGCTATAGAAATAAACAGATGCATACAACAAAAAACGTACATTTCCAAATCTATTGATTGAGAAACCAAAAAATGGAAAGGAAACGAACAAAGATGAAGAGAAAGGACGGGAAGCAGAGTATTGCTGATAATTGGAAATAATTATTGCCAATCAATTATTAGGGCATTTAACCTATGTATTGAAGTTTTTTCCAGACAAGCACACTCACATATTTGATCTCAAAATTCTTACAGGTTTTAATTCTTCGTAAATTAATTTTCGAAAAATGGAGTTCGGTCTGAAGCACCTCGCGCTCCTGCTGCTGCTGGGTGCAGCTGCAGCTCGGTCCACAGGTGAGTAGCTCAGCTGCAGGTGTTTTTCTTTCACTCAAGTGCAGAATAATGCATTAATTTTTATGCATTTTCCTCGGATCAATTGTAGCGAAGGAAGGGAGTCTCCAGCGTGTTTTTTGAGTTTACAGTCCTGAGGTTGGATTTTGATACCATTTACGTTGTTGTAGTTGTTGTGCTGATGGCGTAAGTTAGGGGAAATTATGATGCTCTTTGTACCTCAACGACATCGTAAATTGCTTAAATAATACCAATAAGACAGCGTAAATTGCTAATATTTTACCACCACGACATCGTAAATTGTTTTAATTCTAGCACTACGACAGCGTAAATTGTTTTGATTGTAGCACTACGACAGCGTAAATTGTTTTAAGTATACCACTTAGACAGCGTAAATTACTTTAAAGTTCAACCCGCTTTGATTTAATGCAAATTGTCATCACTTTTGAAATTACAACAATTCTTTGGTCTATCTTTGGAGAATAGCAGCTTCTAAAAAAGCCCCCACACACATAATCCTTTACTAGATGTCTTAAGCTACTGAATTAACTTATACTCAGGAGCCCTTCCGGTACGATTACTGAAAGTAATAATTGTTTATTGCCTGTAATAATTGGGGATGTATTTGTTGAGGAAAGTTGCCAATGAAATGGGGATTTGAGTGTTGTAGAGATAATTGAATTGATAATTTAATTGAATAGACATTCTGGTGAGCTCATTTCTTATGAAAGTAACATAAATGAAAATAAAGTGGGCTGCAGCCTCAAAACTGAATCAATTTAAATAAAACATTAGGAGTAAAACTGCCCTCCAAGATAATTCATCTGAAATTATTCTAATTATTTCCAGTTTGCAAAAAATTAAGCCTGCGCATCACGTTCGTTAACGTTCACATTTGACGACTCAAAATTCAGCGAAACTTAAATCTTGAGCTCACGTTCTTCTACGTGTTACAAAAAACATCGATTTTGTAGGAGCTGTTTAGATTTTTTTTACATCTATGACTAAAACTTTAAACAATGTGCGTCTTCAAGTCAAACTTTTCTCAATAAATTTTGTCAGTATAATTAAACTACTGCCAATCAATAAAAAGAAGACATTACATGACCAGGACTCAAATACAGCACCAATAAAGAAATACATTACGAGAAACAAAAATTCACAAGGCTGCGGACAGCAACAAACAACAAGGTTACGATTGAGAAAAAATGGTACGGTTGTGGAGAAAAAACTGACAAGGTTACGATTGAGAAAAAATGGTAAGGTTATGGAGAAAATAACTGACAAGGTTACGGTCAAGAGTATCTACCAATAAATGACAAGGTTTTGATTGCCCCCAGGCGAGGAGAGGGGATTCATAGATGAAGAGGAAGATGATCACAAGAACCTCGGCCTGCACCCAGCCCCGCGCCAGCGTGTCTTGGCTGATGGATCCGTCCGCGCAGTGGAGGGTGAGTTAAAACTGTACTAGAATAAATACATTGAGAAAACCATCGTACACTCATATTGTTCATTAACATGCTTTTTCTAAATTTAGGTAAGTGTGTTTAAATTTTAAATATAAATGAGCAAATGAGGAATGACGTATAAAATACTTGCTCGTAAAATAGGACATATTGAGAGTTCACTCAGGGTCAGCATAGAAAATATAGGAAAAGGTCAACTGTGATACAAGGAAATGAGCTACAATGATAAACTCAAATACACATACGCTAGAAGAATCCACTCATCGAAACCTTAATAATAATAAAATAATAGAAATAAAACAGATCATCTATTGTCTGTACAATAAATGAGTTTTCATTGTTATTCATAGTCTTTCAAACTGGCCAATTTTTAGACAGAAATTTAAACAGTTTTGAGCTTGCCGATTAATAAACCAGTTCTCACACCTAATCGCTTCCGTACTTCGATACTCAGTCGGAGAAAATGAAAAAGGAAATTTTATCTCTGCTTCGGAAACATTTCAATGGAAAAAGTTTTGAAGTGATTTTCGTCAGAACCTTCGGAATTGGTTCATTTTTCCGTTTTAAAGATAAACTTTTACCTAAGATGCAAGTACCTTTTATACGTGTATGAATACAATTGAGCATTAGATGCTTCTAAGCATCTGAGCATGGAGACACGACTTCCCGTACTCTAGGTCTAAAGTACGGGTGAAACTTCCCGGACTTTAGGTCGTTGAAAAATCTTCAACGATCCCTAAGACCTAAAGTACCTGAAGTACCCAAAGACCTAAGACCTAAGACCTGAAGGTATCCCAACCGGGGGTACATGTACCCTTAGGGGTACATTTTGTAATCTCAGGGGATACGTGAAAGCATTTGGTACTATTGCGTTTACATGCAACCGTATAAGTATATATAAATGTTGATCATTTAGAGTATTTTGATATTTTCTTAAACCTTTAACGGTGCTGGGGGTACATGAAGATACACCATTAACCTAAGAGGGTATCCGACAATCAAAAGGTTGTCGTATACCCTCTGAGAAAGGGCTACTCTGAAAGGTTGAGAAGCCCTGGTTGAAGATGTTGGCCACGAGTTATCATTCTAGAAATATTGCATCAACTCTTTCATATTCAGATGTATGATAGAGGATCGTGCAGATTCGTCTAATACCCAAATTAACAAAGGCAACTTGAATGTCTTGGGTTGAGCGAAGTTCTCCGATGTTTCAAGGATTTTGCAATAAATTTTCATTCATAGGACTAAACTTACTTCACAAAACCATCTTAGGTCTTTCGAGTTGTCCATAGGCAATTGATATTCTGCAATATTTGCATTATTTATTTTTTGAGAGTGTTTTTGATGCATGTTTTAGTTTCTTATTCTATCTTTCCGTGTTTTCATCGTAGATGATGAGCGACTGTTCGAAACGTCCTATTTTACCAGAAAATACGCATGATATTTTTTTGCCTGTCATTTATATTTAAAATTAGAAGAAATGCTAACAGAGGATTTAAATAAGTGTGTAAATAAATTTGGGTAATAATTGTTAATAGTACAAGTGTAACAACATACAACTCTTTCTTCATTCGGAGAAGAAAGATCCGATTCGCTATTTACCCTGTTTTACACCCTGTGAATAGCGTACGTACTGATTCAATGATTTCTTTTCGACTCGTCTCAATTCTATGTAATCATCACCACGTTATAACTTATACAAAAAAGCCCGCAATTTTGCAATATCTCTAACTCAACCAGTAGCATCAAAGCCGCCCTGTCACACACACATTCAACAAACTCGACAATGCCCGAACGCTGCGTGCAGACATCGCGTTTTGGAACGCCCGATGCCAGGCAGAGCTGGAAGATCAGCTCGCCAAGACTCCCATTGTGAGCCAGGCGAAGAATGTCATCATCTTCTTGGGTGACGGCACCGGCATCGCTACCTTCACCGCCGCCCGGCTCCTCAAAGGGCAACGATCAGGCAACTACGAGCTCGAGACCATGGCATGGGAGACCTTCCCTTTCTCTTCCGTCATTAAGGTTTGTTTAGGGAACTTCCTTGTCTTCTATTATTAAGGTTTGTTTAGGAAATTTTGCTCATGCTTTTATATTGAGGTTTCTATAAGTAGCTGTTCTCATTCTTTTATGATTATATCTTGCTTAGGGAACTTTTCTTTTCTAGCATTTTGGCCTTTAAAATTGAGTACTTAGCGGCGAAGTTTGGGAATTTTTCAAAGGAATCAATAATGGGCAATGTTACAATATCTCGTGTTGTTTGAATTCAATTAAACATTCTGAGAACATTTCGAGTAAAAGGTTGAGTTGACTTGTTGAGGTATTTTACATTCAGGTGATGCCTTAAGCATAGGATAACTCTTCATGCTCAGTAATTCTAGTGAATCTCCCCGCACACAGACGTACAACACGAACATGCAAGTGACAGACTCGGCTGCCAGCTCAACCGCGTACCTCAGCGGCGTGAAGGGCAACCAGGCCACCATCGGCGTCGACGCCAACGTCCAGCTCGGCGACTGTGCTGCCATGAACGTCCAGCAGTTCCACACCGAGTCTGTTCTTAAGAACTTCCAGGCGAGTGAAGAGGGTGATGTAAACGTTGTGCTGAGTTAATTGCTAATGTTCATGGTGACTTGAATGGAACGCCAAGTTAGTTAAGGTGTTCTAACCAGGTATAGATGGTGATATGAACGCAGTACCGAGTTGATTACTGGGACCTGCGAGGTAGATTCAGGTTCTCAGCCATAGCTGATGACTACTGATGGTGAGCTATGAAAACAATTGTTAGGAATTAAAAATGCAATATAATTTCAATAGGAGGAGTTTGGAGCAAGGGAACTATCGCTAAAAACGACGATAAATTGTGCTTGCGACGATGTACAGTATATGCAAAAACACAGCAGTAAAGGTGCAAGGTATCTCAAAAAAAGATACATCGAAGCGTAGGTGAGAGCCTACTCAGCTTTAGTCTAGCTAATCCGCAGCGTGTGTAGAGAAATGTCCTGGAAGGGGATCATAACCTGCGAAAGCGGGCTCAAAAAATAAACAGGAAGTTAGGGGCGAGAAATCTGGGATGCTCCATGAGTTATGGACAGAAATTCTAGCTGGAAAATTTTACAATTTATACTTGAATGTAAGCAACAGGGAATGTTATTTTCACACATAAATAGTAAGAAATGTTAACATTTAATAATAAATCTACCAATTTACGAGACCATGGATTATAAGTTACTTTAAGACTCTAACATAACAAAAGTCTTGCAAAGAGAGGAATCGAAGAATAACATTACTGCTCGACTATCAGCTTGAGTATTCATTTCTAAGCATGCAATATTCTTCAGATGGCAATTTTTTCAACGCCTAATATGATATGCATCAGGTTTGACTGTAATGCAACGTTTTTTCTTTTCTTCCAACTGTGGCGCACAGGATGCAGGCCGCTCCACCGGCATTGTGACCACGACGCGAGTGACGCACGCCTCCCCCGCAGGCAATTACGCCCACACTGCCGAACGGTGAGTTATGAAGGGGGCACCCACAGCAAAATTTGAATTGAAAGAATCAACTTTTATACAAGCATCAATTTTTACTTAGATATTTGCTTCCAATGAGGTACTAATTTTTATGTACCCAGGTACTAAGGTGCACTTAAATACTGACATGCGTGAATTTGGATGCTTATTTCTACTAAGGAACTTATTTCTACTAAGGAACTTATTTCTACTTATGTCTACTACTACTACCTCTTAAAAAACATAAAGTAACCCATGACAGACTTTGAAACACTGAAGTAAATGTTAGGAATAGCATTAATTTTGCCTTAAAGATTCTGGTCTCATGATATTTAACGCTCGCTTCCCAACGGACGCATTTAAATTGAAGTATCTTAATTGTTCACTTCAGCATTACAATCTGTCATACAAATTTTTTTTGATCTTCCTAACTCAAATGAAATGAAAGGGTGAGTGAAGTGCATGGTCAATGCACAGGGAGTTTTCCTGTAACCTTTTTTCTATTTGCTATAGTCACAAGGAAGCTGTGTTCTAGGGAAAATACCGAAGGCATCGAAATGGGATAGAACCATGGGCTTTTTTAATCCAAAGCGTGGTGCTTATTCCGTTGCGTCAAGGAGAAGACAAAAAGTGGGATGCCTAAATACACGATGCAGACTTCACTGGAACAAAGCAAACTGTAACTTACTGTTCAGATCTATTAAAGCGTCTATACATTTCTTTTAAAATCTCTTTCAAAAGAGAGTTATTTTGCTACAATAAGTACTCGTAAATTATAATAAAAAACTTTTAATCGGTGTCAGCACCCAATTTAACTGGAGGTTGTATGTTGGAACGTTGTATGCAAGCCACTCAAGTATTCAATGGTTCAGGTAGTAAGTGAAATACAGGATGTTGAATACTTTTTTCCTCTATACCTGGCAAACTACGATCAATCCAGTGTGTTGAAAACATGTGTAATTTTTTGTACACATACTGAAGCTTTCGAGAAATAGAGGGATAATTTTCATCCCCACATTGATTTTGAGTAATTTAAGTACAAAAAGTATTCGACCAAATTCCCTCCATTTCCACAGCTGTAAATAAATTTAGACGAAACGCCAGGTGGGAAAGAAAGTCATAAGGGAATGAAAGCACCTGGTGTACAGAACAACACCTGGCAGCACGATGATGTCGAATGTCACCTTGTTAAATAACATAATAGAACGTTTTAATCCATCAATTTTATTTAAGTTTGGTTTTTCTAGCTCAGGGTAGCTTAGTTTAGTTCCCTTCAGCTCAAATCGAGTCAGTTGAAAAAATCACACACAGTTAAATTCGAGGCCCAATAACCAAAGGAGAGCATTCTCCAACTTAAATCAATCAAATGGGCAAATATATAAACGTTTTTCAACTATAAGACCACTTATCTGCCAAAGTCAAGATGTGCGTGAAGAGCGTATCTGTGATACAGAGTTCACTGTATAAACATACAGGAAATAAACCACGGATACTGGAATCATTTGGACTGAAATGCTTGTTTGGGTTCTGCATTTGAATGAATAATATGGGATAAATATCAGCCTAATTAAATAAATTTCGTCTGTCATCTAACATTAACTCTCGTCATTTTCAACATTACCGGTTCACTACTGAAAAAATATTTCTCAACTATGTAGTTGGGTGTTTGCTCGAAGTCCTCATCCCAAGTCCCGCGATGTAAAGTGGAGACCTGAACAATATAAGGCTACCGAAGCGATCCTAACTTTCATCAGCTCGTCAGAAAACTTAAATCAAGCAATTCAAGGCAAGCAAGATTGGGGCATGAAACTCGAGGATCGCAAAACTTGAGTATTTTAAAGGCTGCTGTTCCAGTTCAGCATCATTGAAACATGAAGTTTAATGAAAAAGTAACGCTTAGGTATGCTAATAAGATGCCATTCATGTGAATATTGCACAGTTGTTGCTTGCTTGGTCTGTCCGTCCCCATTCCCCTAATGAATCACAAATCTGAACTTTTCAAAATGATTGCAAATATTTGCTGTGGTAGAAATTTAATCCGGAGTTACATGGCTGTGAGACACAGCTGCACGGCTGTGGGAATCAGTTCCATCGTTCCATCACACAGCGATCTTTGAAGTGCGAGTTGAACTGTAGAAATAAAAACAGCTTATAGGAATGAATTCAGCATTACCTTGCAAATGAAAGCTGTTGCTTTTGATGGTAGGGGCTCACCATCACCATAAAATACCAAGGTGTGTTAAACCCTTATTATTTGGAAATATTATCACTGAAATCTAAAATTTCAAGAGCCGGACATTATTAAATGAATGTTGAATAATATTAATATTCTCTCATTCAAGGCAATCATTAAAAATTATCATAATTCGAAGAAAATGACCCACTGAACATTTAAAATGCACCACTCTTCTAGGCCACGACCTAAAGCTCCGGAAAATTAAGTTCAACCTTGTCTGTGTTTTTCAGTCACTGGGAGAGCGATGACGACATCAATGACGAAGATGGTGACACCGACCTCTGTGACGACATCGCTGAGCAGCTTGTGTTGGGGGAGACTGGATCCAAGATTAAGGTGCGTCATAGTTTTTGTTGAACGCAGGTGATAATGTTTGAGGTTCGTTCTGTCTTTTGTTGGACACAAATGGGAATGTTTGAGGTTCGTTCTGGCTTTTATTGGACACAAGTGAGAATATTTGAGGTTCGTCCTTGCTATGTTGAACACAAGTGAAGCTGAGAATGCTTTCTTAGGAATTCTGTGCATCTGACGTCGAATAATATACTTGCGATGAAAGTTTATTTTCGGTGGAACTTATTATCGGTCAATATACAGAGACTCGTAAGGACGTGATAGCATTAGACGTGCGAGGGACCCGGAAAGATTTACGCGAATTTGATCAAAATGTGGGGATTTAATGAGCAGGTAAGCTCGGTGAAAAAAGAGTTATAAAGAGTGGTCACAGAGTGAAAGATTCGTGTGCAAGCTAAAATAGAAAGTTTTGTTTCAAAAAGAACTCAGAGGAATGAAGTTGGGAGGCAAATAACCTATACGAAGTTTTACATCTGAATTAAAAAGATAAATGATTGGTCGAGCACTGCATGTCCACTATAGTTTTGCACATCCTCGGTGAAAATACGTATTAATTGGATATTTAAATATACACAGTAGATCTACATATCCGCAGTAGAACTATATCTCCACACTTCATTTACTCTATATCCCCACACAAGATCTACTCTACATCTCCACACAAGATCTACTCTACATCCCCACACAAGATCTACTCTACATCTCCACACAAGATCTACTCTACATCCCCACGTAAGATCCACTCTACATCTCCACACAAGATCCACTGTTCATCTCCACACAAGATCTACTCAACATCCTCACACAAGATCCACTCTACATCTCCACACTAGCGTTACACATCCCCGGTAGTTGAGTGTCGCTCACTGGCCACAAACGTGCAGGTCATCCTGGGAGGAGGCCGCAAGAAATTTCTCCCCAAGGACGCAGTGGACCCAGAGGGCGGGGAGTCGGGGCGCAGGGACGACGATAAGAACCTCATCGAAACCTGGCTGGGGCAGAAGACGCTCCTCGGGTCTGCGGACTACGTGTGGGACAGAAGCCAGCTCCTGGCACAGGACACCAGCAGCACCGACTACCTTCTGGGTGAGTATTATGTCACTTGTGTTCGGGTTTGGTGTCCTTGTAGGTCAACCCGAAATCGCGTCGTTTTAACTTGACTTATTTTTGGTTAGAGTTTAGCTTGACAGTTGTGTCCCATTTTCTTCAGTTATTATTCTTTTTCGGGGCTCACGTTGGTTGATAAGCTAACTGGAGGTGGTAGCTAACTGGAGGTGGTAGCCTAGAGAGGTGGTCGCTTAGAGAAGGTGGTAGCCAACTGGAAGTGGTCGCTAACTGGAAGTGGTCGCTAACTGGAAGTGGTAGCTAACTGAAGGTGGTAGCTAACAGGAGGTGGCAGTTAAGAGGAGGTAACAGCAAGCGGGCCATTGCCTCTTATTTGGAAAGAGAACTAACTGGCCTAGGCAACAATTTATCAGTTTAAAATCTAAAGAGTTTATCTGACTTTGAAAACAGTTTAGCAGTTCAACAGCCAACGATTTAACTGAGCTCGATGGGATTTTGAGAGCTGAGTTCAACTGTGGGTGCTGCGCGCAATCAATGCCATCGAACAGTTTATTTTGAAAAATCTTAGCTGTGAGGCCTGATCTGTAGCTGGCGTGTCAGAGCGCAGTCCTCTCTTACTTCTTTATTATCTCTTGGAGTAGGACATGAGTTCAAGTACCTCATGGAAATTCCATAACGGTTCCAAAATCAAATCAGAAACATTCACTGTTGCATCTCAAGTGCTATTTCTTCAATCCAGCTTCGTGAGAAGAGCGTATTAGAACACTTGACATTACTAAAAGAAATGAAGACTTCAAAAGTGGTAATTATGAGGCTATTAAAGTCCATGAAATCACTTTGACGAGAATTTTTATCGATAAAACGCCTCGAATTAGAAAGCAGTGACAGCGAGAGCCTTCTGTTTAATAAACTTCTCATAAATGAGGGAACCTGATTGCACGAGAATGTTAAAACTTTCCCTCTAAGTTCAGTCGCTTTGAGGATAGTTTTAAATGGTTCGAAGACTTCAATTCCATTTGAAACGCTTTCATTTTAATTTTGTTGCATTCCGACATGTATTTGCATCCGAGACCATTTTAAAGTATAATACTGTAGTTGAATCGTCGTGACTTTTCTCTTCTTGGCATATTGCACGCAGGATTGTTCGACTACAGCCACATGGGCTACCACATAGACAACAACGCGTCGAACCCAACGCTGTCCGAGATGACGCAGGCAGCCATCGAAATTCTGCAGCAAGACGAGAACGGCTTCTTCCTTTTTGTTGAAGGTGAGGAATAAATTTGACGGCATTTCTTATTCCTGGTTATTCCTACTGCTACACGGAATTCAACGTGTTACGCCTAATTTTTCTGTTTGTGTAATTCTACAAATTATACTTAATTCTTCCTGTATACGTAGTTCTACCTGTCACACCTAATTCCTCATGTACACTTAATTTTACATGCTCCGCCTAAGTCTTCCTGCACATGTAATTGTTCTTTTTTTTTGCTAATGAATTACGTAATTATTTTCTGATACACAAAATGTTCCGACGACGGGACTTTTACGAATAAAAAAGAAAGTCCTACACAGAACGCCACTTGCCTTTTCAATTGGGGAGAGATTCCCAGGCACATGATGTTGCCTCCCAACTCTGTCAGCTGCCTCAGCAACGCCGTCCTAGTACAGAAGATCAGCTCTTCTTTTGTCTGCTAGATGAGGGCGTTAGCATAATAGTTATTCAGCCCATTTTATATTATCTAGAGTGTGAATTAACGTGAAATTTCAACAAACGATTAATTCTACACCGTTTCTGTTGGGTTGTGAACATATGTACCGTATGGACCATTAAAAGATAAACCCAACTTTAAATATTAATAACTCTACAGTTAATGTAGATAATTAAATTCTTTTCTTTGTATTAGTAGGAGAAAAATGTTTTCCCTTAAAATGTTAATTCACACATTAAAATTGGTTGTATCAGCGATGAAATAAATAATAGTTGTATAAATGTGAGTTGGGACATTTTAATGAGGTCATAAATGATGCAAAAGTTAAAGGGTCATTGTGATATTATTCTAAAAAAACGAGTCATAACGAGATCGAGCTTCTTTCAGGAAATTTCTTCTTGAATTTATATTGAACTTCCTTTAAACTCTTGGTTCTTGCGTAGACGTTGTTGATGAAAATGCGTTAATTCTTTGTTAGTTACATAACGATGAGCTTTAATTACTTGAAAATTTACATTTAA
The DNA here is from genome assembly GCA_014220935.1 of Platorchestia sp. MABIK. NCBI lineage: Eukaryota > Metazoa > Arthropoda > Malacostraca > Amphipoda > Talitridae > Platorchestia > Platorchestia sp. MABIK. The sequence goes on along the minus strand of JACJUY010002569.1, from coordinate 64,065 downwards.
AGGTAAATTTTCAGACGACTTGGACCTTATTTATACTCACCTTATTTATACTCGGATCTTATTTATACTCAGACCAAAAGCTTTGTTGTCAGGATACACATCTCTGTGTGTTGTGCAACAAATGAAGCTGAAATTTCTTAATCCAAAGTTATTAACATTTAAAGTTTGGTTTACTTTTTTATGGTCCATGCAGAATTGTGTTTTGTTAAGACTTTCAACATGAAAGCCAAAAGTGTGCTGTCGAGTTGGTTTGTGCAGATTAGAATCGGGTGTCGGTCGTGGTAAAGGAAATGCTTATATTACAGGCATTATTCCTACTAGTTTACTGCATCTCATGGAAGCGTCGCCAGCCACTTTTTTGTTCAATAACACTGGTTGAAGCAAACACATTTGCCATCCCAAGTTTCAACATACCATCTATTCTTTCATCGCTCAAATCGTGTGATAAACCACCGACAAGTTGCTGTGTGCTCATATCGCTAGAACGTAAATTAGATGATATGTTTTTTTTTGTCTCTATGAATTTAATAATTCTAACAATCTAAACAAAAGCTCATTCTTCACAAAAAAGTCTTAAAAATTTTCATTATTCTATTCTGAATAAGGCAAATGGCAGAGCATTAACGAAAACAAGTTCTTTTTATTATTTTTAGCTGCGCATCACCTCGTGAGTTATTGACAAGGCACTCTAATTCCCTTGATTTAAATACTCTTTTTGAGAGCCATTAATTTAGTTTTCTCACTTCATGATTTCCAATCGCACTGCACCGACACCTTAATTCACTGACGTACCGTTAGACTGATACAAATACACATTTTGAGTGCCTTTAAATGCTAGTTTCCACTTCAGGAAGCCTGTTTGCGAAGATGCACAGTTCGCCTTAATGAAAGTACCCCTTTAGAGTGACTTTAATTGACTTTTATAACTTCAAAGTGTGATCGAGCTGGCGCACCACTCACCTTTATGAACATACGCATTTTGAGCCCCTTTAATTGGCTTCCCCACTTCAGGAGGCCTGATCGACACAGCGCATCATCTGAACGAGCACCGCAGCGCCGTGGAGGAGGCCGTGGAGTTCGAGAAGGCCGTGGAGGTCGCGCTGTCCCTCACAGACAATGCGGACACTCTCATCATTGTCACCGCCGACCACTCCCAGCCCATGACCATCAACGGATACCCTTCCAGGGGCAGCGATATCTTGGGTCGGTTACTCGTTATTTGTAAGGATTGCTTTTGTAGCCTTGCTTGTATCTCTTGTAGCTAAGGTTGACTTGCACCTTTTGCAGCTTCGTAGCTTTTATTGTATCTTTTGTAGCTTTGTAGCTGTTACCGATATCTTTTGTAGCATTATATCTTTGTATGTAGTTCTTGTACCATAGCTTTGTGTTTAACTTTTTTGCTTGTAACTTTTCTAGTTCAAAAACTTTTTTTTTCTTACTTCGTGCATGCAAAGTCTTATTGTATGAGATCTGGGTGTGTTAAAATCATCACGTGATTCTGCGCAGAGATAACATAAGAGTAAACTAACGTTCAAAAATTTGGTGAAATGTAGCAGAAATGAAAAAATGCGAAAATGGTCTACAATGATCAAAATTGCTTGCCTCTGACATCACTGAGCTTAAGAATTTTATTGCTACAGTTTTCAATAGCATTTCTGACTTGAGTCTACAAGAGAGTTATTCATCATTCTCAACCTTTTACATATAATTGATTCATGATTATCTTTTAGGCCATTGAACTCTCCGGTTCTATTTTTTGACAAGCTTTCCGTGACGTAACCTTGTCCATTTTAATTTGTGGTATGAGCAACATCCACTTCCATAATTATAAAGTTTACTCCGTGATTGGCTGGCATGCGGCCGTCAGATTGGCAGCCTATCATGTCAGGTTTCCTTGGCTCAACGAGAATGCCAGACTACTTCAGAATACGGACCACAGTAGAATTGCAATGGACTGCTCTAGATGAAGGACTTCTTGAAGGACGACGTAGGACTACGTCCGTTGATAGAACTGCTTAGTAGCACATAAAACTAATTTAAATGTAGAACTTCTTTATGACTACATCACGTCATTTGGACTGCTTTAAATTTTGGGCTACTATACGACAAAGTACAACTTCTTTTAATTTAGGACTTCTTCAGGACTGTGCAGGACCTCCTTAGACTAAGAAATACACAGGTCTACATTAATTGGTGTACTACAGAGAACAGCGAGCAATTGCGTCATTGGCTAACAAGTTGCTCGATTGCCAAACACGAATGACGTGCTACCCTGTCATTGGCTAACAAGCTGCTTGGTAGCCTAACACGAACAACGTGCTCTTCCGTCATTGGCTAGCAAGTTGCTCGATTGCCTAACACGAACGACGTACTGCCCTATCATTGGCTAAAAAAAAAATTGCTTGGTAGCCTAACACGAACAACGGGCTGCCCCATCATTGGATAACTAAATTTGGTATGTTGTGCAGGCCTAGCGTCGGTGTCCGACGTAGACATGATGCCGTTTACTACCCTCATGTACACCAACGGGCCCGGCTTCAGGGACCAGAAGGACGATCTCAGACCTAATCCTGAGGACGAAGGATACGGTGGGTATTGTGTTGTGTTTTATAGGGGTTGATGTTCTTACGATCTGCGCGCTGGTGTTGACCTGAATGCAAAGAGATAATACTTTACGATGTTGTTACAGTATAGATAGAATTATTTTATAATACTGAATAATATAATCATGTATAATTTTATTGTAGGAATATAAATACACTTTTATAATATGTTATAGTGATCCGAGACAAAAAATTTATTATCGGCAAACATTCTTACTGCTGCTCTAAACGTTGGTATTGATGCGCTTACTCACTTGGGGATTATATCAATGATAGGCAATGTTATAGTAGTTAATACCAATTCAAAATAAGTACTAATATAGAGTAGATTGCGTACACAACCATTAGGTATTAAAGTATCACGAAAAATAGTATTAACCACAATATCATTGCGCATTATAGGATTAACTACAATATCATTACGGGAAATTGGATATAATACAATATCATTTTGTACCTTACGAATTGCTGCCAAATCAATATTCTAATGTCATTACGTACAGCAGGATTAACCTCATTATAATCAAAGACGATTGGATTAACAACAATATCATTGTGTACTATTGGATTAACTACCATATAATTACTCACAGTGCCACAACGCATAACTGCATGAGTTACTATGCGATTCACTAACATATCATTACTCACAGTAACATAACGCATACCGCACGCGCTACAATGCCACGGGCGCATGTATAACTAAGATCTCCACCACTGCCCGCAGGCGACCCCCACTACAAGGGACAGGCGACGGTGCCCATGATAGAGAGCAACCACAACGGCGAGGACGTCGTGCTCTACGCCACCGGCCCACACGCGCACCTCTTCACGGGGGTGCATGAGAACGCGTACATTCCACATGCTATCAGGTGCGTGGCGTGCTCGTTAGTGCATTCGACATGCTATCAGGTACGGTTGTTCGTGCATTCAACATGTTATCACGTACGCTCGTTCGTGCATTCAACTTGTTATAAGGTACGGTCATTCGTGCATTCAACATGTTATTAGGTACAGTCGTACGTGCATTCTGCATGTTATCAGGTACGCTCGTTCGTTCATTCGACCTGTTTTCAGGTACTTGGCGTATCCGTACGCAATTTCTGCATACTGTCAAATTAGTGGCGTATTCGCGAGCAAATTCAGTATGTTGTCAGGTAAGTGGCATATCCGAACGTAAATTCAGAATGCGCCCAGATTAGAGGGGTATTCGTACGAAAATTTTGCGGGCTGTCAGACACGTGGCGTATTTGTTTGCAAATTCCGCGTGCAATTAGATACGTGGCGCACTTATACACAATTTCGTTTGCAGTCAGATACGTGGCGCAATCTTGCCCACATTAATGCGACGGGAGAAATGAATGGGGCTACGAATCCTACGATAGAGAATATCATCGAGTATTGCTGAGATAATTCTGACAATGGAGAATTGGATTACAATTTGAATGAGATATTAGCGCATAAAATTGCAGATGCCTGGTTTGATGAGCTTCAAAGTCTCGTTTCGATTATTGTTAATTTATTCTGTTTAGGAATATTATATTGCTAATTTCGATAAAAATGGATTTTGATCGAAATCATCGTGGCACAAAAATTATTCTCAAAACTTTTCATTACCAATGGCTTAATTTTCGAAGTTACACTTGAAAAAACCTGGGAAATTTTAAGCTACAAGCCAACAGAGGGACAAACAAATTTTGCTGTGATGAAATATATGGAATGAATTTTTCGGTTAAAGTTTTTTAATTAGTCTTACTGTATTGATGTAAATAATATAGAAAAAAGTTATGGGAGCCGCATTGAAACGAATGCGAGGCCTCACAGAGAAAAACCGCGTACAAAGTGACCAAGCCATAGAGGGCAAATGCTACACATAGAAAGTTTCACATTTTTCCTTCCCTTAATTCCAACCAAAAAAATCATCGGTGAGATTCAATACATTTTCTCAGGCGTAAGACCTCCAATCCGATTAAATAATATTTCAGCAGCAACTACACACACAACTAAACATTCCGTTGAGATTAACGTATATTTATAAAGCAATTGCGCGAAATTGTTGATTGCGCCCCACAGCCCAACACACACCACACACTTCACCCCACCCCACCACACAACCCAACACCCCCACAACACACACCCCACGCCTCACCCAACCCCACCACACAACCCAAGAGCCCCACAGCACACACCACACACCCTAACACCCCCACAATACACACTACACATCTCACCACACACCCCAACACCTCCACGACACACACTACACAACACAACACCTCCGCAAATTGCGCTAATTTTAACAAATAGTACAATGCGGAAAGCCAATTTTGTTGCATTTTCCACAGGTACGCGGCTTGTGTGGGAACTGGCCTCAGCTTCTGCGCTACGTCGAAATGAGCGGCGGCTCCGTGAAGGCTGTAGTAACGTTAATTTATTCTTATATTCGCATAATGATCGAAGTACAAGCACTTAGACGTATAGAACGTTAACATACTTTTTTCGCATAGAAGAATGGTACATCATACACATTATAGTTAATTTATTCTTATATTCGTGTAATGATCACTGTACATGCATTGATATGTGTAACGTTAATGTATCCTTTTAGTAATGATGATACTATTTTGAAGGTTATAATGGCTTTAATTAATTTTCCCCTGTAATGTTGATGAAACTCTCATTTTTAACTTAGATTTAGTTATTTTATATTTATGAACGAAAAGAATCTTGCGCACGCGACGGGTTTCATAAGATAAAATTTTCTTCCTGCTTTTCTATCATTTTTCAGCGAATGATAAAGTTTTGAAACACTTTGTTGCTCCTAAGGGTTTTATATGATGAGAATACTCTGACGGGTTGTCCTTTTATCCTGCATTATTTAAAACGATGAATGAATTAATATCCAGCAATAAAGTACATTGCTGTGAAATATGGAGGGCAACATGATATATGTGATCAATTTCATAGAAAAAAATTAACCGTCGCCTTATCAACACGTAGCACGTGGTGCACCCGTATGCTAATTAAACATTTTATTTGATTTATGTGGTTTGATTTGTCATATTTAGCACGCAGTACAAGAGTGTCTGCATCTAGCCCGCAGTACAGTACACCTACATGCTAATTAAACATTTTATTTGAGTTGTCATATCTAGTACGCAGTTCAAGAAAAGGGCGAAAGAGTGGGAACCAATTCCAAAATGGTGGTAACATCTCGGTGGGTCATCATGACATTACCGTTACTCTGGTATCAAATTTGGAAGCCTTTCTGCATGCATCAATCCAAAATTTGGTACAATTCTCTCTTGTGTAGTCTCATTTAGTTATTATAAATTTTAAAGAAATTTTTACATGTTGAGAGAAATAAATGAAGTAAAATTTCACTATGTTCAGTTTAGGTTGTGAAGCTTTTTTTGTCCAGCTGATAAAATCGAATGCAAGGGTCAGTTCTGGTAGAATATGGTCAACATGGTGCACTTGTAAACGAAGGGAAATATTTTATCGGGAAGTTTTTCATAAAAAATACTACGAGTCATAAATGTACAAAATGGTTACATCCATTGTCATATAGTCACAATGCAATCCTTTCTTATACGCGCAGAAATAAAATATTGCATTATGGTTTTTTTTATTAACTCGTGAAATTAACCAGTACCATTTGAGAAAGACTTCATAGTGCCATTGAGGATATAAAAATATACAAATGTCTTCTAAGTCAATCCCCACATTTATGACGGGGTGTCACGATGTGAAGTTCCATGAATCCGAGTAATGAATATGTGAGCGCAAATCATTTGTGCAATTGGCAGAATTCTCGCAATAGCTTTTATGATCTACCGTAGTTAGTATATACAGGGTGTTTCAGAACAAGAGGTACAAAATTGCACACCAGATAGAAAATAGCAAAATAAACACTTTTTTTTTCTGCAAAATTTTCCCAAAATATTTGCGGTTTTGAGATATAAGCTGTTTATTGTTTTAAAGGATGAAATTTAATATCAGTTACTCGCAACATTCATTTTGAATTTACTTCACAAAAATTGTCCCAAATGTGTTCCGCCAACATTATTGCACTTTTCAAATCTTAGCCTTTAACGACTGCCGGATGTTAGGAAACACGTCTGGCATTTCAGAAACCTCACCAGCAGCCCCTGTAATTCTGGCAACGAGATTTTCCTCAGATTCAATGGGTGTGCCTTCTTGCTAAAACTTTTTTACGAAATATCACTAAAACTAAATTTTATTATAGTAAACTCTCGTAGAAAATAAAGGCTTGCAACGTATATTCAAAATAAATATTGCTAGTAATTGTGTCATTAAATTTCATCCTTTAATCAATAGACAGTTAATATTTCAAAAACCCGAATTTCGTCGGAAAATTTCATTGAAGAAAACATGTTTATTTGGCCATTTTCTACTTAGTGTGCAATTTTATACCTCTATTTCTGAAACACCCTGTATATTGCTTATATGGTTATAGCTTACAAAGTTGAGTGTAACAAGAGTGTGGTACACACACAGCACATACAGCGCATCACAAAACGTCTGACGCATCGCGCCGCCCTCACACCACTCAACACTACGCGCATCACAACTCAGCACCACTACAGCACACAGCACACACCACACCACACAACCCAACACCCCCACACAACACACCACACTACACAATCCAACATCCCCACACACCACACCACACTACACAACCCAACATCCCCACACACCACACCGCACAACCCAACACCCCCACACACCGCACCACACAACCAAACACCCCGACAGCACACCACCCAACACCGCACAGCACACCACCCAACACCCTCACAACACACCACCCAACACCCCACAGCACACCACCCAACACCCCACAACACACCCTCAGAACGCAGGTCACGTTCATCTCTTTCCTCTGACAATGGCTTTCAGGGCTGCATTCCCCCTTTCTTCTTCTCCCCCCTTCACCCCTCCCCGTCCTTGACCTCCCCGTCCCTGCTCCTCACCTTCTCCCACCGTGGCTTAGCTCCTTTGCACTCTCCAAGATTCCTGCCATTCCCAGCTTTGTTCCCAGCTGCCAGATTTTCGGACTCGCCCCAGCATTCTGATGGGCCGCAAATTTCTCACTGCAGTCAGAATTGCCCTCATGTGTCCGTGGTGTGAACCATTGTTGCAGGTGCGCCCGCTCTCAAATTCTTCTTCTTATCTCCTCAGCAAAGGACGAGTGCTGGATCCTCTCCGCATGGGAGAGCAGATTATTTTTGCGTGAGGCTAGGCAATTTCAGGTTAAGTTAGAATAGGTTAGATTATTTTAAGACAAGTTATTTTAAGTAAGGTTGGGGTTTTTAGGATAGGTTAGGTTAGGATGCGTAAGGTTAGATTAGGTTAAGCTGGGTAAGGTTATGCTATGAACATGGAATGCAGTGTTGGGGATGAATAAGATAGACTCCGAGAAGTAAGGCTAGTAGCTAGTATAAATTAGGCCATGAATATCAAGGATTGGTATACGTTTTTCCAGAATAAGTAAGACTAGGATAAATTATGAGATGTGATAGGCTAGGATAATGTAGATTGGGATAGACTTGGCTAAGATAAGATAGGCCATCATATTTTTGGGCCATCATAAGTTAGGTTAGCTTGAGTTAAAGTATAAAATTGCAAAGTAGTTTTAATCAACATTGCCTTACTGCGATTGAAATATGCCTGCATTTTTCCGGCAGCTTTTGTCTTTTGACTCGATCGTTTTTCAGAAACAATCCAACTCATAAAACTAATCATCTTGGCCACTCAGCAACAACACAAACTCGTCCACAGTAGCGGGTGTTGGATTTTTAGCTATTTTAACTCGTATCGCTGGATTATGCACTTATAATATATATACGAAACCATTTTCTTAGCTTTCTGAGGCAACACAGCGCCATAAAAAACATATGGAATATTATTCTAGCTCGATGTACGTAGTCGAGTGCCTCAAAGAGAGAATCTGAGCATGTTGCAGGAATACAGGAAAGCTGGGACACTGGCGTGAGTGGTGGCATTCCCTGAGAATACGGCAGGCAGGCGACCCTTGCGTGACGGCTTTGTTGTTGATGCAGATTTGCAGCCCTCACATCTATCTGCAACCCTCATCCCTCCGCCCCCCTCTATTTTCATCCCTCACCTTAATGCCGCACCTTCACCCCCACCTTCATCCCTCACCTACATCCCCCACCTACATCTCCCACCTTCATCCACTCCTTTGGTTCCTTAACCTTTTCTACATCCATCCGCATCTTCATTTCATCTCCTCTGGCATCCATTTCTTTTCTCTCCACCTACACCCACTCACTTCGTCCCCACCTGCATTGACTCCTTTCACTTTCACCTACATCCATTCCCTTCGGAATCTACCTATATTCACTTCCTCCACTCTCCCCTACATCCTACATCCCATCCACATCCTTCACCCCCCCCCCATCCTTACTTCCCTCACCCCACCCACATTCACTTTCCTCACCACCACCACATCCACTTCCCTCACCCCCACCACATCCACTTCTCTCACCACCACCACATTCACTTCTCTCACCACCACCATATACACTTCCCTCACACCCACCCACATCTACTTTCCCCACCCACATCCACTTCCCTCACCACCACCACACACACTTCCCTCACCCCCACCACATCCACTTTCCCCACCCACATCCACTTCCCCCACCCACATCCACACCCTCCAACGCCACTCAGCATCTGCGGCTCCAAGGCGCTTCTGTGCAGTTCCGCTGCCGCCGCCATTAGAGCCAACCACTTGTTCCAATTTCCTTCGTTTGCATCTAAGTGCATCGCATGAGCTCGCCGCAGCCGAAATTGTCCTCTGTGTATGCGTTAGTTCTTCAAGTGGGGAGACAAGTGCTCAAGAAGAAGGTTATTTGTACTGAGACTGAGGTGCGTTAGTCAGGGCATGAGGTCTTTTGAGTGTGGCTACAGTACCAAGACTGAGGTGTGTTGGTTTGAGTATAAAGTCCTTTGAGTTTGGATACAGTACAGAGACTGAGGTGTGTTGGTTTGAGTATACAGTCCTTTGAGTTTGGCTACAGTACCAAGACTGAGGTGTGTTGGTTTGAGTATACAGTAATTTGAGTGTGGCTACAGTACCAAGACTGAGGTGTGTTGGTTTGAGTATACAGTCCTTTGAGTTTGGCTACAGTACCAAGACTGAGGTGTGTTGGTTTGAGTAAACAGTCCTTTGAGTTTGGCTACAGTACCAAAACTGAGGTGTGTTGGTTTGAGTATACAGTCCTTTGAGTTTGGCTACAGTACCAAGACTGAGGTGCGTTAGTCAGGGCATGAGGTCTTTTGAGTGTGGCTACAGTACCAAGACTGAGGTGTGTTGGTCTGAGTATAAAGTCCTTTGAGTTTGGCTACAGTACAGAGACTGAGGTGTGTTGGATTGAGTATACAGTCCTTTGAGTTTGGCTACAGTACCAAGACTGAGGTGCGTTAGTCAGGGCATGAGGTCTTTTGAGTGTGGCTACAGTACCAAGACTGAGGTGTGTTGGTTTGAGTATAAAGTCCTTTGAGTTTAGCTACAGTACAGAGACTGAGGTGTGTTGGATTGAGTATACAGTCCTTTGAGTTTGGCTACAGTACCAAGACTGAGGTGCGTTAGTCAGGGCATGAGGTCTTTTGAGTTTGGCTACAGTACCAAGACTGAGGTGTGTTGGTTTGAGTATACAGTCCTTTGAGTTTGGCTACAGTACCAAGACTGAGGTGCGTTAGTCAGGGCATGAGGTCTTTTGAGTTTGGCTACAGTACCAAGACTGAGGTGTGTTGGTTTGAGGATAAAGTCCTTTGAGTTTGGCTACAGTACAGAGACTGAGGTGTGTTGGTTTGAGGATAAAGTCCTTTGAGTTTGGCTACAGTACCAAGACTGAGGTGTGTTGGTTTGAGTATAAAGTCCTTTGAGTTTGGCTACAGTACCAAGACTGAGGTGTGTTGGTTTGAGTATAAATTGAGTTTCCTTCTGAAATTTTAAATTATAGGGAGTTCCTAGAGTGTACACTTTGTCATGCAGTCGCTGCCGGAATTATTTTTAGATTTGCGTGTCTCGTAAATCAGAGTCAGAAAAATTTAATTGATCAGGTGAATAATAAATTAATGTACAGAAAACTTTAGTTTCTGATTTCATATTTAGTTTACTCATTGATGTATGATGCATACTAATAGTGATGCATACTAATACATAAGGGAAAACACAGTATAGAATTGTATTATTACGGAATGGATTATTTAAGAACATTATTATGTTTTGGCATTTAATAATTCCTGTTTGTGTGTTGTCAACTAAATTTCGGTTATTTCAATTTTCATGTCCATAAATTTTATGACTAAAGGTCAATTTCATGTTCCTTTTGTTATATTTTTGAGAAAACTATCATTTCTTCCTTTGCAGTTTCAGTTAATTTTAAGACGATGTGAATGCGGTATGTGTTTTTCATCAACTCTTCTGCTTAAGTAAAGCTCAACTCTACTATTTGACTACATTTGATTAATTTTGTCACAGGCTTATGATGAGGGTTGAAAGGCCACACAATAAACGTCGCGGAAATTTAATGAAGACTGATGACGATGATAACTTACGTTAAAGGAAAATTTTTCTTCTCGCTGAAGAACCGTCAACTTGCAGCTGAAAGTGCATTAGACGAAAGCTACGATACACTCTAAACATTTCAAGTTTCATCTACTGAATATAATTTGACATCAAAATCGGTATATAGGTGTCTTCGCAATAAACTTGAGATACGTACCCTAGAAAAATTCGCTCCATGAACAGCAACATAATCAAAAAGCCCTTAAGTTCGAGAGCATCGAGAGTCTTTGGGAACACCACGAAGAGGAAACACCCTGCGTCACATCTACGAAAGTTCAAAACAACTGTGACACACCTGTGACACAAGACAACTGTGACACTAGAGTATAGCTACCTGTGAGCCCGCTGAACTTATTCGGGCCCACAGGTACCTATATTCTAGTTTGACCATTGTGCTAGACTTAAGAAACATTCTACCTCTGTATCACCTGTGGTAAATAAATTGTTTAAATTGTTTAAATTATTTAAATCATGCAGTTACCCTAAATTCAAACAGCTGCATTGTCCAATAGTTCCGTGAATCTCACGGACCCGCTCTCAGTTCTTGTGTCGCGAGGTGGCCTTTAGTACGCCTTTAGGAGTCTATAATTATTGGAGGCCGACCAGGATTAAAGAGAAGCAATAGCTTAAGCTTGACAGTTAAAAGGAAGAGCTTTTCCGACCGAGTTTAATGGGTTAAGCGAGAAACTTAAGTTAACAAACCTGCAGTTTAGGAAGATCTCCACTCCGGTCGTTTAACGCACTTTCGCGAAAATTTCATTCAAGTTATCCGTGGTTGTATCTCAGAGAGCAACATAATACACTTGAGCTTACTCTATAAGAAGTATAATCGAAAAATTAAAGTTGCGGGCCTAATAATGAAATATTCATGAGAGAAAAATAAGTGAAAAATGTGAACTAGCAAATTAAAGAACAGAACATATGTAAAGATCACCTTCTGCTTCGCAGCTTTCACGAGCCAAATACTTGTGAGAATTAAGTGGTTCAAACAAATTCGTCATCCACAATCGCTGTTGAACGAAGAGCTTAATATATATTATACTTTCTTTTCTCATAAATATAACTACAGAATATAATAATTTAAGGAGCGGACCAACATGAAGATGTTTCTACATTGATGACAAGATCGAAACAAATACAGACAAGGAGACTCTAATATGCAGCTGCTCTTTTCATATTAGTGTTTTCTTTACTTGTTAAACTATTATTTAATACTAGTTTATTAGGAGTACAGAAAAGAGAAGCATGTTTCTCTGGAAAATATGATGATCGAACATGGCGATGAGCTCAACATCAATCACCAGCACGCGCTGGAGTAAAGGTAAATAAGGATTTAAAATTCGCATTTATAGTCATCAACCTACACTCACACGTACTAGTATTTTTTTTCACGTTAGATAGCTGTCGATTACTATTGCCTGTGGTACACATGAATGATGGCAATCAAAAAATGTCCAACACATCTGATGTCATGCATTCATATCCGAATTTTAAGTTTTAAATGAGTACCAAAACCGGTATCACAAAATGAGCTCCAAAACCCATATCACAAAATGAGTACCAAAACCCATATCATAAAATGAGTACCAAAACCTATATCACAAAATGAGTTCCCAAACCCATATCATAAAATGAGTACCAAAACCCATATCATAAAATGAGTACCAAAACCCATATCACAAAATGAGTACCAAAACCCATATCACAAAATGAGTACCAAAACCCATATCACAGAAAACTTCTGAAGTGGGCATTCCCGGTGCTAATCGAGCTCGGTGCATCTCCACTCAATATTTTCACTTCTATAAACTACATATTTTCACGCACCATTGATTTTCTGATAAAAATTTGACAATAAAGCGGAATATACCAGACTTAAATCTTGTAAATATAGATAATCCTCCATTATCACAATTCACATTGTTTGCAAGATGAATCAACGTCCCAAGAATTGAGAAATGCTGATGTTTTTAATCAAAATAAGATCATTATTGTGCGTCTTAATTTACGTGGTGATACCATTTCCTACGGAGCTGTAATCTGTTACGGGAATTTTTTTCAGAAGAAAGGACACGTATTTATTCAGAATTTTTTATTCTGATGCTTCTAGTTCCTATAAACGGCTTCATGAAAAGATTTAAAATTTGTTATTGCTATGTGCTAAATCGTTTTCTCACGGCTCACTCTTTTGTTTATTTGTAAAAATAAATTGTACAATTTTATTTAATGGGATTGAGCGAAATGTATCCAAATGAGCAAGTTAACTCACTAGGTCAACAGAGTTGACTAATACAAAAGCACAATGAATTTATAACGCATTAAAGTTAACTGATTATACTAATAAATCGACTCACGTTACACAAAAATTGATCACTGGCCTCAAAATAAGGCAGAAGTTCACAGAACACATGGGCTTTAATGTACAATCCCTGGATAAAGCCAAGGTAAAATGAAGTAACCAAAGACGAATCTTCAATATGCAAATGAGGGCGTCATACATACAATACTATTCTTTGGTAATAATTTTAAACCATAAAAACTTATTTGCAATATTACTAGTATATGATAATGATAATATTCATTAACAATATTATTCTGTACTATTCTTTTCCATGAACACTATTGTGCGTAACAGTCAGAAACTAATCAGTTATGGCTAAGAAAAGTTTTCTTGCCAAGAAATGCGATGATTTGAGCTCGTAAAACCTAAAAATCACGTTTTTGTCTTTTCTTACAATAGTTTGATATTCTGCAAACATTGCAACACTGCTCAGTACGACGCGTTCTTTCATGCTTAAAGTATGACTATCGATGTCATCAAAATTGTACGATCCAGTTGCTGAATAATTGGGATCTTGTCTAAGAAGTAATGCTAATGCCAAGGCCAGGTCCGTGGAGAAAATTGATCTAATCAACATGCAAAGTGGGTCCTCTTGTAAATTAGCTTGGGTTTGACTCAGGGCTATCAATAATTTCATCAATAAAAATCTTTGGATTGAAATTGCAAGATTTGTTGTCTCTCAAACTCACTTATTTCGTTGCTGAGTGATTTGATGTTCGCCGAATTCGTTCTGAATTATTTTTAGGTGTCTCTGACCCAGCAACGAATGAGGGAATTAGTTTTAGTTTTTCATTTTTTCACTTTCCGTCGTTCTTCTTCGCTTGAATTAATCTATGAATGTTTTAAGCGTTCAGGGATTAACTCATCCGGCAGGCGCCCCGGACAAAAATCTAAAATTTTCTAACGACTTTTGATGCTTTCACTCGGAATTGGTCGGGATTTTCCATGAGAGGATGTGGACGGACGATTAAACTTGTTTTGTACGATTTTTCGAATCTTTAGTGAGTTGAATTTAATTCGTCGTAACGTAAAAATAAATCAGCAAGGTAACCACGAAATAAGTTTTTTTGCGCTGCGTAAAAGATTAACAATATACCATGTTCAACAATTCTGTTTTAATTTTCCTTTTACAGTCCACTTTGTTCCACAAGAAGGTGTTTCTTCCATGGAAATCAGTTGTGTATCGCAATTGTTCTTAGAGTCAGAACATATGTATACAGGGTGGCGCAAAAAGAACGCATGGATTCGATCATTCTTTTTGGTTCCACCCTTTACAATCACTCATGTGGTTAACCAAATTTCTCGCTGCCAGAGATTATTGATGCAATACTTAAGTTCAGGTGAGTAACAGAATAGCCTACTGCGTAGAGTTTTGAAAGCGTAAAGATTAGATAACAAGTTAGTAAAAGCCTCCCTAACTAAGATGACCAGGGTGATGCCAAAAGAGCGGTCAAATCATTGCATTCTTTTTGCACCACCCTTTATTAACACGAAGGAAAATTCGAATAAAATTCAGCATGACATTAGTAGTATCTATGACTTGAAATATGAGCAATAGAACAATAGGTTGGTTATTGTAAATATAAACTAATTTATCCAAACACAGTACATTTCCTGTGAATTACAACGCGACAAGCGCTGTTTCGAAAATTCCTTTTGAATTAGCATCATCCCTCACAACGCATTTTCAATTCTTGTGTAAATTTCATCGCCATTATTTCAGGCACTCACGCGAAATGACGTTGGCTGGAATATTGATGCAACTATCATATATTCAGGCACTGGACACCGAACCCGCACGACGTCCCGCGTCCAGAAGCAGCTCTGCTAACTGCATCAAAGCTTGGAACTTTGATGCAGGCGCCAAATCAGAATTCTGCATATTCCCGGGATACAGTGCGTGGCTGCGATATTAAATCATTTTACGAGACCCAGCAATTCACTGGAGCTCTGTCTCAAAATGATGCAAAAGCAGGCTAAAATGGCCCATCCTATTTTACACCAAACTAAATACGAGTGAAATATGCTTGAATATTTGGGCTATCCTATTTTACACTTAGTTAAATGTTCTGTCTTAGGATTTCATTTCAAATGTACCGGGTGCTTATTTGTAATTTGAAAACAGTCCAAAGGTTCTTAAAGTATTGCTATCATGCCACGATGTGAACAGCTTGTTAGAAAATATACTTGACAATGTGAACTTGTGTGATTTCAACCCATATTAAATGACAGCAATTTAATTTCAGGTCCAGAATAGGAATCTTGCTCACGCGTGTAGAGCTGAAATCTTTGCCTTAAGCTATCAGTAGTATGTCGAACTTTTTCTTGCTCTTTTCCTTCTCGCTTTTGCGCACAAGTTTCAGGCAATATTCATTCATAAGAGACTTGTGATGCCGGACAGTGAATTCTATCTCTCTCAAAAAACCATTAGTTGGAGAGCGAATGCGCTCCGGCAAACGATGTTCTCTTCCAATCATGCGGGCGTTCTGTGAACGTTTCAACAATAGCTTCTATTTTGATGTTCATGATGTTAGAAATCTTCTGATTTCTTCTCAAAACGCGGTAAAAAATACGCAAGATTCAATTTTTTGAGTAGCATTAAAAAATGACATTTAGAGTAATTGCTACGGCTGTATTTTTATCACGCGTTTGTCGATATAAGTGACTTTAAAAGTTTGTGATCCTTCGATTGCAAGAGTTCGTCTTCAAAATCTATCAATAACACGCGTCTATTTAATGCTGAAATAAGGGTAGAATAAAAAATGCATGTGAACATGGCAATTGAATGACATTTATTCCTTGCTCGACAGTTCAATAGAAGCAACAATGAAGCCTTGAGTACGGACCAATGACCTGACAGCTCCTGCCGATGTGACCCCACAGAATAAAAAATCCCAGACTTGGTAGGCATCACCAGGCGTGCGGTGTGAAGGGACCGAGGAACGGGAAGTCGAGGGTCACCTCGACCACGGTAGAAGAAACAAGGTAGGTCCAAACCAGTCTTTTTTTAGTCGACCGCGTGGCAATGCTGACGTCATGACAACGAACCAATAGCAGCGCTCCTACTGCATCTGACAACACTGCTAGCCCAAAATCTGATACCACTATTGGCCCAACGACATGTCGCAATAGTGACGTCATAAAGTTTGTTTGAAATAAAGCCGTTCCCGCTAGCAGAACAAGAGAAGGTGTAATTTCCCCATAGAAATGACTCCACCTTGTTTCCTCTACCGTGCCTTATACGTAGCGTGTGCTGGACAAATGCAGGGAAAATAATATGAAATAAAGAAGATCAAATGGGAGTTATTTACACGTCTTTGTAAATGATCTCTTGGATTTGGTTGATTAGGAAACGTGTATTGTGAGAACTATACTTATTGCCATTGCAGACAATACTTGTTGCCGTGAAAATTTTGAAGATAATGCTTGTTGCCATGAAGTAATGGGGGACTATGCTTGTTAACATGAAGTAACTGGAGACAACAATTATTGCCACTGCAGACAAAATTTGTCATAAAATAATTGGAGATAATACTTGTTACCATGAAGTAATTGTAGACAATACTTATTGCCATGAAGTAACCAACGCCAATACGTGTTGCCATGATGTTATTAAGGGCAATAATTGTTTTCATAATGTAATTGGAGGCAATATTTGTTGCCGTGGAGTAATTGGAGGCAATACTCGGTACCATGAAGTAACTATAGGTAATACTCGTACATGTCGCCATAAAATAAATGGAGACAATACTTGTTATCATGAGTAATTCGAGTCACTACTTGACTGCGGAATGATTTGTGTTTAAATTCCCTTTTTGCGAGTCAGAAGATTGACCTAAAAAGCAAGCAAAGCATTGCGGTTTGAGCTCATCGAATATTCCGTTCCTTCTCGTGGTGTCTTTTGTTTTGAAATAATAGGACTGAACTAATTAGAATTTAACTGTAAGAATCTAAAGTGTCGCTCAAATTTCACTACAATAAAATCTATTTCATTTCAACCTGTTTTGTAAGTTGAAATGGGATGTGTGGTTTAAAAATACACATAAAAGAACACAAATTCAAAATTAAAAACTAAAAAAAAATGTGAAACTTCATAAATTTGCACTCTGGGCCTTATTCTGATCCAAAGTTCAATTGAATGATGACAAATTTTTGTGACCTTATTACCCATACATGGTGGTGGTTGGGGGGTGAGAGCTATACTTACTATTACACTTATAGATGAAACAGTTGGGGGTGTGAGCTATACTTAATATCCCACTGATAGATGAAACAGTTGGGGGTGTGAGCTATACTTAATATCCCACTGATAGATGAAACAGTTGGGGGTGTGAGCTATACTTAATATCC
>JACJUY010002569.1:28642-45996 GCA_014220935.1 Platorchestia sp. MABIK | reverse complement strand
CGTCAGACTCTGTTTTTGTTTTTTGCTCTTGATTTGCATTTCTTAGTATTGTGACTGTAAATTTACTCTGTATTTTTCAGCCTGATGATGACGTAAGAACGTCGAAACGTTGCTTTTTAGAAATAGTGTGATACTGAATTTTAGGGAGTGTTTTAGTAAAGATGATCAGTAATTTTCTTCGTCTTTTAACGCGCGATGAACTGGAACAATTTCGTAAGGTCGAGAAATTAGAAAAGAAACTATTAGAATAGTCAGTAATAACAGATATAGCACAGATAATTTACAAAATCGACATTCAACTTGAGAATAACCACACCTGAACTTTATAGTTCGTCCAGTGTAGAAACTTTATGGCAGGAAGAGTTGTTAAGGTTAAGGCCAAAGGCAAGGATTACCGGACTTTCCAGAAAACAGTGAGAGAGAAGATGGAGCTCAAAATAGGAGAGTGATAGACCCCCCTGTAACAGCCTGAGCTCTCATCCCAGATTTAAATAAGTAAGTTTAGTTAAGGTAAAGTTAAGTTAGAGTTAAGTTGGTCGCCAAGGCAACCTTTAAGTAAATGTAAGCAAGAATTTAAACGAAAGCCGGCAATAGAAATAATCACACTCACACAAACACACAAAGATAAAGAATTGGAGGAAAGATGCCAAGTTTGATAAACAGACGGAGCGGCGGTGACCCGTAGTGTAGGGGCCCAAGATCGCTCCTGGTGGCGACGCAAACCAGGTAAAGCTGAAGCACACGACGGTGTAGTAGCAGTCACTACGCTCAATAATGGATTGTCAAGACACATCGCGAAGACGTTAACACTGGCCTCCGTGGCAGTAACTTTGAAGTTAGTTAGTAAGTTAGTACGAAGATTAAGTTAAAGGCATCAGTTCAAAAATATCTCTCTGCTTGTTCCAGCCCCGCTATCTCCGACCTTACTGTCGGGCCGCGCTGCTGGCGCAGCTATAGTACTAGAGCTGAAGCGCCTCTCGGGTAACCCTGGAGAGTTTGTGAGGGAAATCCTCACAATAGTTCTGTTGTATCTACTGCACAATCTTAAGAATTTTCAGTTAATACATTACAGTTGTGTTGTATGCGTTGCACAATGTTAGGAAGTGTAGGTTAGTACATTACAGTTGTGTTGTACATGTTGCACATGTTGAGGATTTTGAGTTAATGCATGATAGTTTTGTTGTATATGTTGCAAAATGTTGAGAATTTTCAGTTAATACATTACAGTTTTGTTGTATATGTTGACCAGTGTTGAGAATTTTGAGTTAATACATTCTAGATCAATTGCATATGTTGCACAATGTTGAGAATTTTTAGTTAATACATTATACTTCTGTTGTATCTGGTGCACAATATTGAGAATTTACACGCAACCGTTTTATACTCATAAATATTAGCTAATAAATTGAAATGAATTCAATATAAAGATCATAATGCAACTGATTTACTTTATTAAGGATCAAAAGATACATGTGGTTGATTACCGGAAATGAACGGGTAACATTTGTTTGACATTTATGTCTACTGGTCACTGTTGTAAAACAACAAAGCTTAGTCTTAGAAATGAACTCAAATCCTCGTGCTGTCTTTCATCCTTATCTTTTATTATGTTACTAGTGGAGAAAAATTTTTCAACCACATGAAACTCAAATGGCTTCAGATTTATTTCCGTAGATTTTAACCCTTCAATTGCATCTCTGAGGGAAAATTATTACCAGGGGAAAAATATAATCTTATTTTAAAGATGTGAGATATGCGCAGAAACATTGTGAATAATGGAAATATTTATTCTGTTCTCCTTCATCACGCATGTTCTGGGAGTCATTTCTACGCTTTATTTTCTGAGTAATTTCTAAATGTGGTGAAATGAGAGAAACGAGTCCTCAAGTGAATCATTTCCGAGCTTCTCCCAAAAGGATCTTTTTCGCATGTCCCCAAAAGATTCATTTCCATATGTCCTCAAATGAATCATTTACATAAGTCCTTAAATGAATAATTTGCAAATGTTTTCAAAAGAATCATTTCCAAATGTCTTCAAACGAATCATTTCCCTAAGTCCTCAAATGAGTCATTTCCAACATTCCCCATTGAGTCGCACCCTCATGTCATCAACCGAACTCCGCACAATTTCTGACACCAAAATCAGAGCCCAGTTAGAAGCATTCCAGTCTTTCCGTGGATGATTCGTCACCGTCATGTGAAAGCCAATGCCCGTCCATTTCTTGTTCTTCTGCGCCAACGAAGTCGAGCATTTTTCATGGCCCGCAAAAAGTGTCTTCCCCGAGAAAAATGATCCTTTATGCCCACAATGGGGCTCCCTGGAAAACAATTCCGGGTGTCTCGCACCAGTTTCACGGCCCGCCGTAACGGCCCCCAAAAACAGCTCCAAGGGAGCCTGCAAACGCCGCGAACTGACAGCCTGCTGCTGCTGCTCATGTGCACAGGCAGGAGTAGACATGTGTAGACATTCGTGGAGACATGTGTAGACATGGGAATACACATGTAGACTTGAGCAGAAGCAAGTGTACTGTAGACACGTGTGCAGACATGGGAATACTCATGTAGACTTGTGCAGAGGCAAGTGTACTGAAGACACGTGTAGAGACATGTGTAATCTAAAATATCTCCAGCGTTGATGCTTCTAAGCTTGAGAATTAAAAACAAAGTGAAAATCGCTTCACGTAAATTAACTTTTATTAAAAGTGATCAAATAAAACTGAACGTCTCGGACTAGCAGCCCATCTTCAGCAAAATCTCAGTAAAAAATCAAAAGAGGAAGAATTAAATCATAGAACATCAACTAAAAAATATCCACTAATGAAGTAGTTCTAAAAAGTTTTAAACCTTGAGAAAACACAAACAACAACAACAACAGTACACCACAATAAAAGGTAGATAAAAACTGGACCCCTGAACTTTGTGTTGGAAATTTGAAGCGGAAAAACAATTTGGGTATCATTCAGATTAGGTTTCATAATTTTAATTTTAAAACCGAATGAAAAATTTCCTCACGAACGTATCGAAATTGTCTACAAAGTCAAGCACGGTCTACCAAAAGATTCTCAGCAAATTATCTACAGCACACTGATCCTCCATGTACTCCGTACGGGAGAACAGATTAAAATGAAACTGAATATTCACTGTAAACAAATGATTATTAGGGCTATATCGAACTAAAAACACAACGAACACATTAGATGATATTTTCAAAACTTGAAAAATTTCCAAACTCTCTGGAAACTCATTTTTTCCTTAGAAATATTACGTACATCATAATTGAAACCAACAAAAATTCGGACCACGACAGCAAATTCACGCTTTAACTGACTACCAAGACACAAGTAGCTGTGCTCAAAGATCACTTGAAAGAAAATAGAAAAAAACTCAGAATCCCTTGTCTCACAAAAGCTGAATCTCAATAAAGCTTGGCTTTTGTATTAAATTCTAAAGTTCCATACGCAACGATATTCGCGATGCTCTCGCCAATCATCATTCAAAAGGATGCTTGAATCTAATATGCTATCAAACTAGATTACTAACCTCATCTTTGCATTTTTCTCTTTGCATTGTACATGCTCGTGGCAAATAAATATTTGAAATGTTTCGGACATAATTTATACCACGGTTCTCCAGAAAGCTCAGGAGACCACCAATTAATGTAATGTAAGATGCCAGCCTATATTTATAATTCATGTCTAGCAATTCCTACACAACACAAGCCTGGCGATGCCTCCCAAGTCTGTGCTTTTTCTTCTCTGAGGCCGTATCGGAAGGAGCTGCAAGGTCTCCATTTATGGTCTGCATTTACAGCTTTCTTGTTGCTTATCAAGGCAACGTGTGTTGTTGTGACGATTTACTGTGAGCTGGAAACAGCGTTGTGTCAAGCGCCTTCTTCCGAAATTGCAGTCTTTTTGAAAGTATTTGGCTAGCAACCAAGCAGGCGTGGGCAATGAGTAGGGCTGGACCATGCCAGAAGTTAGGGTCAACCTAAAGCTGAGTCACCCCTAAACCATGGTCTTGACCTGATGGTATGTTTTATCCCAGAGCAGGATTCGTGTCTGTAGCTGAGTTTCTAAACATATGAGGTCTTACTTTGCAGTCGAGTTTGAGGTAACTGTTCGTTTTGCTTTCAGCTAGCCATGAGGTAACTAAGTGTTGTACCACCATCTGGGTTTGAGGTGACTAATGGGCTCGCTTATACCTAGAAGTTGGTAGCTATTAGTTTTTTTAGCTGGGTTTGAGGTAACTATTTTCTCGTTTGCAGCTTGGTTTGCAGAAACTAATTTCCTTGCCCACAGCTAGGCTTATGTCTATTAGTGCAATGGTTTTTCTTGCAGCTGGTTTGAGGTAATTAATAGTCTTGCTTAATTCTGGACTTGAGTTAACTTATTGTCTTATTTCCAGCTGAGTTTGAGTTAATTTTGAACTTAAACGAAATCTAGACAAGATCTGAAATAGACCCACAAACCTAAGTTGAATATCAATCTCAAAAAGAAGCGCAGGCAACAAGTATATGGTTAACTTCAGCTGAGGTGAACATTAAATTTGCAAGCTCCGAATCCATTTTGTGAAAAAAACAAAAAAAGAGATTATTTTCTTTAAAGATACCTCGTGAAATTTGGAACAACGATTGTCTTTTGAATATACTTTCATAATCAGACCGTTTGTTTCTAAATATTACATTACGGACCACTAAAACACCTATTAATTACTTTGAAAATACAAAAAATCTGACTTATTACACTGGTAAACAAAGGTTTTGCTACTTGGGTAGGTAAGAGAGTAGGATTTATACTGAACTGAAAAGCTAATTTCAAATCTGTGATCAGAATTTTTCTACCACGCCAGGTTCATGAGTTGCAAATATACCTTTTAGCTACTCCTCTGTGCGTGAAGTTGTAAAATTGGGGAGTAAACCAATCTCTGAGAAGTTCACAAATATTAAACTGTGTTTTATATGGGACTAACACAGTGGTGAAATGGCATATATAAAGGCGTCTTTTGTTGTACCAATTATGTGACGTGAGCCAATAAATCATATTGATGATGACTAATTATATATGACATTTATTAAGGGATTCTGTCATAAGAACAAGTCAAAAATTGTGTATCCAAAATGCGAGTCAGCCATGAAACTAGTCCGCCGTAATACAGGACCGATCAAGGTATTGGGTATAAGATTTGTCTTAAGTTGTATTTCTTGCGTTCACATCTAGATTTCTTCTTGTCCTAAATGGGTGATGTCAGTGACGAACTTGGTGAAAATTCCCGGCGAGATATTGGGTTGATATTGAGTTTAATGCGCTCACGGGATTTAAAAATTTGGTTTCCAAGAATCGGTAGAAGAACACATTTAAAGACGTTTCACATGAATGACATTTTGCTCGCTATTGCGGAATTTTTGAGATATAACATTAATTTCGTTCAGGTAGGAATAACATTATATGGTCGGTTGTGCAGTCGCCACATTGTTGGAACACGCCCACTTTTTTTGGCGGGAAAAAACATCGGTTTAACTAAGTTAAGTTTAGCTTTTTTAGGTTTATTTAGGTTAGTTTAGGTTAGTTTATTTAACTAACCTAGAGTTACCTAACCTAAACTCACCCATCGTTACGTCAATACCGTATTACAGCATATTTACCTGTCCGTTCTTCAACTTTTATTTACGACGTTTCTATAACTTCAAAGTTCAAACTCGAAAAAACGCATCAGCGAGCAAAATGTCATTCGTGTAAAACGTTTTTGAATGTGCACCTTTAGTGATTTTCCGGAATCAAATTTTTAATTTCCGTGAGCACATTAAACTCAATATCGACCAGATATTGCAGGGATGGAAAACAGGTATTAAAACCATTATGTTTGACCATTGCTTTTTTTATAGCGGGAGGACTCAATATTTACTCACAAGCACAAGAGCAAGAGTTTCAAACATTTCTTCAGATTTCGTTAAGTTAGTATTTCTTTCGATGTGCTAAAAATATCTTGCCTGGCTCTGAAAAAGGATATACATAATCCCAAAACGAGTGTTTCGATTCCAAACCTTTGCCCGGAAAGGTCTCAATGATGTTTATGCTTGCCAGAAATATTATAAACATGGGATATTACATGACTTAAGAACCATACGTACCAAGGCAAATCTAAGCACAAGTTTAAAATCGGAGCACCATAATTAATTAGATGTACCGCGATTTCCTTAAGTGCAAAGACTAAGTTAGTTGTCGGCCTTTATTTTGGTTGCTATTTGTATTGGTTTTATATTCGTTATTAGAACCAATTTAGAGAACTATAACTAAAAATTCTATTCCCCTATAAATATTTTTTACAGAACTATAAAAAATATTACGAAATCATTACCTAACCGTTTAAAAGATATAGGTTACTTTTCACGCAATAAAACAGTCGTAACAAATAAGTTTTTTATTCGTATCTTTTAATCACACGAACTAGTACGAAGTCGTCTAACAAAGCGCCAAGCAAAAAACTCCACCTAATGGAATAAGTGAAAAAACTAAAACTTCTTGTTTACCGTTTCTCAGAGAGAGCTGGCTATTATGTGCCCAGCACCGGCAGTGCGTATCGAGAAACTTTTGTATGGTCAAGTGCGTAAGTTTCTAAATGAGCTTTCAATTCTGGCGATGGAAACGCTCGAAAATGGGGTCATATTTTTTAACGCTGCAATGCTTTTGCGCCGATTTCGAGGAAGACTTTCAGAGGCTTCTAAAAAACCTGGCGTTAATCGTAGTTTTGCTCTAAGAGCGTCTGAAATGGGAGGGGAGGATTTGAATTCAAATTTGGATCGCAAAACATTTGTTGGAAAATTTATTCCAGTTAAAATTAGTGTCGTTCATCATCAAATTTATTATGGAATAGTGTTGTATAAATTAATGACCTCGTGTTGTGTTTGTATATGCAGGCCCATAGGAAGTACTGGCTTGGTTAGGACTTGTCATGGTACTGGTACGTGTCCTGGTACTTGTCAAGGCACTGGTACGTGTCCTGGTACTTGTCAAGGTACTCGTACGTGTCCTGGTACTTGTCAAGGTACTGGTACGAGTCCTGGTACTTGTCAAAGTACTGGTCTGTTGCAGTCCTATCGCTTTTAGGGAAGTTCTGGAGGGGCCTGAGTCAACATTACCCAAGGATTCATTCCTATTTTGGTTACCGCTTTTCAGTGGAGCGTCTCATCTGCGGCGCAGGCCGGGTGTGTGCTGGGCTCAGGTGCCGCGTGTGCGGGGTCTGGCTCGGCGCGTGTCCGGGCGACCCCTGTGTAAATTTCCCATTCTCCACCTTCATTTCTACATCAGTTCTTAGCTTGAGTTCTATCTCTTACTTTGTTTATGCGTGTGCGTGTGTGCTTGTTTTTATTTCTTTGCTTTAAGTTGCTTCCTTAAAGCTTTTCATTTTCCTACGCGCTCTAGAAATATTAACCCTTTCAACCAGGCTGCAAGTCTGATTCTTAATTTGAAGGTTCCATCGCGTTGACGAGCCTCCAAACTCTAATGAGTCTCCCGTTTACTTCAACCTCAAGTTTAAAACTTCCAACTTTAAACTTAACTTAATTTTATTTGGAGCACTATCCTAATTATTTCAATCCAAAGTTACAACTTTTCTTCATTTTTCCAAGCGTTACTATTCTGAGTTACACCATTAGCTCAGCTGGGTATAGTAAGTTTGTTGATCTGAGATAGAAAGGTACAAATGAAAAAAACTATATTATAGTGGGGTGTCTTTTGACTTTATTGATAGAGTGGAATTTCTTCTGGAGTATCCTCAAAATCGTTTCGGTGCAGTTGTTTTCCAGTGGTCTCTATTTTCAGATCTGATTTGGAGTCTTGCTTAGAGAGAGTGTTTGGCTAGACCATTTCCCTTAATTTGACGTTCTTTTGATTATATTTATTCAAAATTGGTCATAGTGTACTGCGTCAGCGTCTACTTAGAATTTTATTAATACTGTCAGCTGGTGTTGACGGCCTGTGAGATTAAACTTTTGGTAAGCCAGAATTTTGTCAGAGTGGGGACGCCATAATTCCGTTTTTTTTGCGGTCGTAAGTTACTCGTACTCGTCCTACCTTGGGCATGTTGCTTCAGACTGGCAGGCGATCGACCTAACCTTAAGCCCTAACTTCAAGGAAAGATTTTAACAAACTTCAAAAGTTTTAACCAATAAAGAATTGTAAAAAATGATTTCCTGATAAACTACGAAAAATATCATAGTAGCGATTGCACGTCAAAAGTTCATCATGATTTCTGAGATTTAAGCTTAAATTTTTGATGCAAATGTTATTGCATATCAAACTCTGAAGTAAGCGTGAATTAATTGGCTCTCGCTATTAAAATTAATCTTCTCCTTTTGCAAGTGTTTTTTGCTCGAGCTAAATCGACTACGGTATTGCCTGTTGCTATTGAGCGTTTGTCAAAAACAAACAAACGAACAAAAAACAACTATAATTAACTTCTCACCTATTCATTTTCCACTTACGATAGTATGAGGACAATTGAAAATTTTCCACACATTATCATTTAAAAACGATATCAACGAAAATGATTTTTCACTTCGAAAGGAGTGAAAGCTATCATCGCGTAGAAATTGTCAATGGTAAAAAGGAAATTTTATTTTTCGAGGTCTTTGATTAAAAAGTAGTCTTTCTAATACTTCGTTCAGTGAAAATAAATTCATTTGTAAGATTATGTTTCAACTGGAATCAATAAATTCTTTTTAATTTTGTTAAAAAAATTTTCTTAGTGGCTTTTCGGGTTGCATACGAAGATGTATGACCTTCGTAATTTTCGAATGCTAATTCTAAAATATAAATTTCGGTGGATAAAAAAAGCTTTGGGATCCGATTCAACAGAAAATTAATAATATAAACAAAACTTACTCAATACATTATGTTAGAGTATTAGATTGAACACAATTGAAGTGTTCTAACAACCAAAAAAGCTCAGTCGAACTTTCACAATCAAACTTTCCAGATGCATTGAGAGTATGACTATCTATACTTTCATTCCCTTTCTGTTTTTATTTAACCTTGAAGATTCAATCCCTTTTCTTCTGCAAACTTTCATTCCTCCCATGAGTTTTTATTAAACTACATTTGTTAGATTTTCGATAACTTTCAAAATTTAATTTTTTATCTAGAGCAGACTTTTCCAAACTTTTCTGCGATTTTTCATCAGCCTTAATTTATTAGATTTTCAATAACCTCAAAGATTCAACCCCTCATCACGCACTAGGCACTTGCAGGCCCGGCCTGCAGCAGCAGGACCATGCCACCAATGCATCTCAGTGCCGGGGCGAAAGTCCGCTTTAAATCGAGGACAAATTTGAATGCGGGTCGGATAGCAGAACTTGCAGCGATGCGCAGGGTACCCGCATTTGCCCGCCATTAGAGCTGGTCATGTTTGTGCACGAGTGTTTGAGCGCATCGAGCGCGTTTGGTGCCAAGTGTTTGGTGCTGTTTGACGACCTAGAGCTCGGCTCTCGAGCACCCGCCTAATGGACAGCTTTAGTGTTGTGCTCTTCCTGCGAGCGTGCTGTGGGGATTTGGATACTACTTTCCTCGTAGGGAAGAGCGAATATGTTTTATTCGGGGTCCGATTTTCAATCGCAAGAAGAGCTTTCCTGGTATAAATTGCTGCTGCTTATGATCATTAAGTGTTTTCCTTGCACAAAAAGTAATGAAGGGTTTTTTTCTAGTGACACATTTCTTCTTTCTCTTCTCGCCAGTTTTAGTTTCAACACGACCGCGTTTGTGCGGTTGCTTCGGTTATTTAAGGCGTTCACTGCGTTTCCGCGGCTGTTACGGTTGGTTTGGTTAGGTTGTAATTAGCAGAATAAGGAAATCGGTTTTTCGGCTTGAATAAATTTTAATTCTTCCTCATAATTTTGAAAAGTACAATAGCACGATAACATTTCACACGTATGACAAAAATTAATTTAAAAAATGTAATGAAACAGATAAAATGGCATTTATTTATACCGGCACGTAAATGGGCAATTTACCTATTGGTACACATGTGGCCCAATACGCAGTGAACGTGTTAAGTTAGGTTTTAAATAGTAGCATTTAAGAGACGTTATTGCTCGGAATGCTTGTATTTTTTTCATGAAAAGTAAAAAATGTAATCGCACGATATTTTATAGCGTTTGCTAAATTTTGTTCGCTTTAAAAATACCGGGTGTCCATAAAGTCTCTATACAATTTAAAAAATTTATTACAAATGCAATTAATAAGATATATCATTCAAATTTTTTCTATGGTATTCAGCGTTTATGCAAGTTTAACTCGTTTTAAAACGTTTTAACTCGTTCAATAAACTTCTGCATGGGCATTTTTAATTGCACGAAGCACAACAAGACGACACTCTAATTCTTGTCAAGTTTGCTGTAGCATAGCCTCCTCAATTGTGGCAATGGCTAAAACTGTCCCTGTCTCCATAAATTTCTTGTGCCATGCACGATTTGACGGACGTGATGGTGGATCTCTTCCTTACCTAGTTCCCCTCAGGAGGATACAAATATTGTATCTATGGGAATTAGCACTCTCAGGGGGACAATGTAAGGGCCCGAGCTGAGAGTTAGGTAGGCCTTCTTTTTGTCGAAATGAAATGCTTTTGTTATGTTAAGAACCATCTTTTTTCGGTTCACTGCTGTCCTTTTTTCTTCAGCACCTACTACTTTCTCCTTCAACTTTGATCTTGTTTCATGAACTTCTTTCTCATCTTACAGTTTCTATGCCCTTTCTGCATAGATTCCGCGTTTCCTTAACTCCATACTAAATGGTGCCTTCTTCCTTCCTCTCTTTGGATCGCCTTTGTTGCGGATAGGGAGGCTTAAACTAACTAATAATCTAATCTAATCTAATCCTTACTTAGTTCTGTAGTTTCACTGAGTCTGTCTATCCGATTTTGTTCCAATAAACCATGAGACTCACTGCGCCTTATCTTGAGGGGTAGCCAGTTTTAGGCGTTCATTCAACAGCACCTCGCTCACAAACTGGTTCCCTTCTGCCCCACAAAGGCAAAATGGGGTTAAAAATTTAGTAAGCGCTAAATACAGTAGAAAAAATTTGAACAAAATACCTCATCAATCACATTTGTTATAAATTTTGTAATGGCAAAGAGACTTTATGGACACAACTTGTATATTGAAATAATTGAAGTGCTGTTCATTTTCCCCATTTTAAATGAGAAATTTACCCAGTGGGATACTTATTCCCAAAACACAGTCAACGTTTTAATATTCTACAGGATTTCCGGGTTTCAATTTCCATACCTTTAAGATTACGGCATGGCTAGATGAAAGAAGTTCAATTAGGTTAGGATAGAATAGGTCAAATTAGATTCCTTAATTTAGATTTATTTAAATGAAGAAAACTTTTTTGTTAGCTTACCTTCAAGTTTAACATTAAGGCTCTCTGCACACGAGGCTACTCTAATGAAACTAAACTGGTTTGTGATTGAAGTTATTAACCAGTAACTGACTCATTAGCGATGCGTTTCCGCACACCAGGCTACTTAAAATCCGAAATCTCCTCTGGGTGTTCGTGGAAGTAGGACAGCACAATGCAATCATTCAGCAACATTACGGATAGTGATTCAAGCGATGAAGATATGATGCTATATTATCATTAGCGTCAGAGGAGAAATAGAAAACTCAGGCAATTTTGGATTCATCCATACACAGAGAAAATTTTTCGTCACCTTCGTTGCTGCAAAAGAATTTCAACTTGAAGATACTAACTTTTTGAGTTTCTATCGCATGTCTCAAGACAGTTATTTGGATCTGGTGCTACTAATTTCCCCTGCCCTTCACAAGCAGAATACAAACATGAGGAAGTGCATGAATGCTGAGGAAGGAATAATAATCACTCTCAGGTGAGATGCTTTGGTCATTATTATTAAAATTAAAAATATGAAAAACTATTACTAAAATATACTTAACATTGTCATAAATTCTGTATGTATTTCAAAATTGTTGACCTTAGTTAGGCTTCACGAGCTGCTTCATAGTATACTTGTGCACTTTCAGTACTTAATTTTGCAGTCATCATGACCTAATTTGGCATTTTTCTGCATATGGTTAAAATATGGGGATCGATTTATACAACACCCAGTATATTACACAATGAAATTAGAAGGTGATAACGTTAATTGTATAAAATATTATCCATCATAAAAATATACTACATTTTATATATACGGCTTTTCCAACTTTACTCCACGCAATTTCTGTTTCATCCTTCCTAGAGTAACCTAGTAGCTTAAAGTTATATCGAAAAAGGTGCTTTTCCCCTTCCTTGGCGAATTTTATGTTCAGTTTTTGTTCGTTCATTTTTAGAACGTCTGTCCACTTGAACAGTTACCAAGAAACTGAGAGACTCAACTCACAAGTGACTGGACACGCGAGTCACCCAGCAACTTTTGGCTAACGCATTACTAACGAGGTAGTAACCAGTAGCTCCGTGTACGGCGTCTCTTTATCAATTACACAGGATGTGACTCAATGCGAACTGGTTAGTGATTTGCGTCAGTGATCAGTTTATTTTGAGTAGCTCCGTGTGCAGAGGACCTTAGGCAAAATTATCTATAGGGGAAACTTCATGGCTATTCTATGGATTGGTTTCCGTTATACAAGATTGGCTGTGATTCTATGGTTTCAATAGAAAATAAAATGATTATAAAACTTTCGAAAAAAACAAAAATTTGGGCAGGATGGGGAAGTAAGATAAAGGAAAGAGATGCAGGACAGGGAAGTACGATATAGGATATAGAGACAGCTAGGGAAAGTAAGACCTAAGAAATAGAGACAGCTAGGGAAAGTAAGACCTAAGAAATAGAGACAGGACGGGAAAGTAAGACCTAAGAAATAGAGACAGGACGGGAAAGTAAGACCTAAGAAATAGAAACAGGACGGGAAAGTAAGACCTAGGATATAGAGACAGGACGGGAAAGTAAGACCTAGGATATAGATACAGGACGGGAAAGTAAGACCTAGGATATAGAGACAGGATGGGAAACTAAGACATGGGATATAGAGACAGGACGGGAAAGTAAGACATAGGATATAGAGACAGGATGGGAAAGTAAGACATAGGATATAGAAACAGGACGGGAAAGTAAGACATAAGATATAGACAGGACGGGAAAGTAAGACAGGATATAGAGACAGGATGGGAAAGTAAGACCTAGGATATAGAGACAGGACGGGAAAGTAAGACCTAGGATATGGAGACAGGATGCGGAAGTAAGATACAGGACGGGAAGACAGTAAAGTGAGGAGACAGAACACGATAACAAAACAAGTTGCCAGCTAGCGACCCGCTGGCGCACCAGAGGCCCCACGCACCGAAGAAGGATGAGCTGCCGCGGCTGGATGGCTTATCAAACATCCGCCCTCCTCTTACTAAATATTGAGCAAACATCGGCCCGATATTAACCTAATATTAAGTTCAAAAACAAAGGCTGCCTATGGGGTAAGAAATGAGCCTCGATGCGTTCTCCTCCTTCAATGTCGTGCCTTTTCTTTTTCGTTGTTTATGATCCCTGGAATTATTTTCTACGGGTTATTTTTTGCTCACTATGTTTTGTCTTACGGAATTTATGGGCTTGATTTCAGCATTTTTTTACTTGATATTATCTAGAGCTATCGTACGAAACTTTTCTGAGTCCTTGTGTTGTTCCATGTAGTTAGTTTTTTCGTTGTGTGCTGATGTTATCTTTGATTATACTATGTTCTACACTCAATGTAGCTTGAAAGAACAAACTTTAGAAGAAAACATTAGAGAAATGATTGCTAAAAATTTTGGAGTGTAAGGACCGCGACGGTATACAGAGCAGGGGTTGTAGAGACAAATTTTCGTAGCAGATGTTAGTGATTGTACTCATAAACAGAAACAATGGTTCTGTATATGTTGTCAAGCTATGTAGTTACCTAAAAGCGATGATGAAATTAATGCAACATAAAGGTGTGTTTGTTTAGATGTACTGACATGGATGTTGTGTAATGTACGCGTCGAGGATGTACGTGTTGAGGATGTACGTGTTGAAGATGCACGTGTTGCGGATGCACTTGGATGTACATGTTGAGTGAATGTAGACGCTAAGTGCAAAGACAATTATTTCTTATACGTGCTAGTCGACACCGAGGAGTAATGCTTAAGAGCGCGGGCGTTTCAGGTGAAGAGTCGTTGGTCCAACACTCTATATTACCGGCACGGAATTTCCTCCCCTAGGGAAAAGGAAGAACTTAGGCGAAAAAATGCTCCACACAAGTTCAAGAAATGGGTGCCTGCTCTACTCTGGGTCTCCATCGTAGCGTCGAGTCATTCATATTGAGGCGTTTGAAAAACCAATACATGAAATGCTATTGCTTGATTCTTAAAAGATAGTATTCAATCGCTCGGTAGACATAAGGAATAATCAGACCTATGACTCTGATGGCTATTCCCGTTTGATTTAACCCTCCTTGACCAGTAACATTTTTGTTATGTGACCAGCAACCCTAACGCATTTTATAACTCCGTGACCAGCAACCCTATCGCATTTTAGATCTCCATGACCAGCAACTCAAACGCATCTTAGATCTCTGTGACCAGCGACCCGGATGCATTTTAGCTCTGTGATCAGCAACCTTAACGCATTTTAGATCTCTGTGACCAGCAACCCTAACGCATTTTAGATCTCCGTGACCAGTAACTCAAACGCATTCTAGATCTCTGTTACCAGCGACCCGGATGCATTTTAGCTCTGTGACCAGCAACCTTAAAGCATTTTAGATCTCTGTGACCAGCGAACCAAACGCATTTTGGATTTCTGTGACAAGGAACCCGAACGTATTTTGGCTCTGACCAGCAACCCGAACGCATTCGTTCATCCATGTTGTATTCCAAGGTGCCTTCAGTCTACGCTATTGATTCTCACGCCGTACCAGCTCCTGCTCTCCGCTGTTAAAAAATGCATCTCGCACCGCTGTTGTCCAGTTCCATCAGCCCAGGTGGATTTCCGTGCCGTGATGGAAGTTGTGTGTCACGCTCCTGCTTAGTTATTGATCGAAATTTAGGTATTCGATAGGATGGCTGTGTACAGTATGGGCTTCATGAAATCTGGCGTACGTCAGTGACTTTCTTTCAAATTTACCTGACTTTTGGCCTCTTTCAATGGCCACTCTCCAAATTAACTGAAATTTACAGCATTTTTGCGAATTTTTCAAACTTTGCTTATTTATTTCTATTTTTGGGTTCTTCTTTTCATTCAAATAAAATCTGCGTATTTTGACATTTTTATCATAAATTAATGCAAAGAGTGCGTACATCTCTCCAAAATATATTTGAATTTTTTATGCTTCAGAGATTTTCCTCCGTATTTCATTTAGATTTTCGAGGACGTTTCTTCATGATTAGCTGAAATCCCATCTCATTCTGGGAAGTTTTTTATTTAACTAAAATCCAACGTTCTCTCGTTCCACCTCTTCAATTTACGCGAAACTTTCTTTATAATTCACTAAAATTCCTCAAAAACCGGCATTTTTATCCCTTCTCAACAACAACCAAAAAATCCCAGGCAATAAATGTAACTTTGGAATTCATTTTCAATAACACTCTAGGTGACTACGTTTTCTTTCCCTAAAAGGAAGCATTAAGCATTAGTTTTTATTTTTACAACAAAAGCTTCCAAATTCAACTATTCACATTGACAAGTTCAAGATATTTCGAAGGCAGCCTCAACATTTTTGTGCGAAGTCCGTAATTTAAGATGTTGACTGCGATGGGTTAAGCTGAAGTTCAGTATTTAACTCGAATTTAATTTAAAAAGTTGTGAGAAACTGTACAATCATCAAACACTAAATGGGCCTATTGTATACCATTAATTTCAAAAGAATGTTAAAAATTTTTTCAAACGACTCATCGATGGGTCATTTAGCTGGAGGGAAAACAAGCCCGGCCCACTGATGGGTCGTATAGCAGTCAACGTGTTAAGGCCCAAAAAATACGACGTTTCTGCTGTTTTTTATTCCGTTGCTCTCCCTCGCACTCCGCCGGCGTCATAGATCCCTGTGGCCACTAAACGTACGGCGGCAAATTGTTCGATGCATCACTGCCCTTCTGGCGTCCGTGCCTGCTTGGTACTTGTCATGGTACTGGTCTGCTTGGTACTGGTCATGGTACTGGTCTGATTGGTACTGGTCATGGTACTGGTCTGATTGGGACTGGTCATG
This sequence comes from Platorchestia sp. MABIK, assembly GCA_014220935.1. Taxonomy (NCBI): domain Eukaryota; kingdom Metazoa; phylum Arthropoda; class Malacostraca; order Amphipoda; family Talitridae; genus Platorchestia; species Platorchestia sp. MABIK. The sequence goes on along the minus strand of JACJUY010002569.1, from coordinate 29,780 downwards.
GTACTGGTCTGCTTGGTACTTGTCAAGGTACGGGTCTGCTTGATACTTGTCGAGGTACTGGTCTGCTTGGTTCTGTTCATGGTACTGGTCTGCTTGGTACGCGACGAGTTACTGGTCAAGGTACTGGTCTCGTTGGTACTTGTCATGGTACTGGTCAAGGTACTGGTCTGCTTACTACTGGTAAATGATGGTCTACTCGCTACTAGTCAAAGTAATAACCTACTCGGTGCTGGTCAAGGTAATAGCCTGCTCGGTACCAGTCATGGTACTGGTTTGCTTGGTTCTAACCATAGTATTGGTCTGCATAGTAATAACCAGTGATGTAGGTAACCAGGCACTTGTTTATTTAGTACAGGTAAGAGAACGAAATTCCAGAAGTTCAGATGAAACTAGCAAGAATAGCGCAAGTTGGAATAGTCTGTAGCGTCTGATATCAATAGAACCGTAGTAGGTGGCTTCATACTAGGGATTTGGACACTACTTAGTGTAGGGTAGTGTACCTATGTATTATTTTGTATTTGTCGTTATTCACTGGCCTGGTTAGGTTTAGTGTATTCCTCACTAGATTGTCAGGAGCCTAACGCCTAGCATCAATAGCATCCAGCATTACCTAGCATCTCTAGGCATCGTCCAGCAACATGACTCATCTTTACCACGTAACTCCCCCAGTACCACTCGTAAACAATCAATAACATTCGGCATCACCCAGTTTCACTCAGTTACATCCAGCATCACCCAGCATCACCTGGCATCACTCAATAACACTCAACATCACCCCAGCATCAATCAAAAACACTCAGCATCACCCAGCATCACTCAACAACACTCAGAATCACCTCTCCTGCCACTCACAAGCACTCAGCACCACCCCAGCATCACTCAATAACACTCAGCATCACTCAGTAACACTCAGCATCACCTCAGCATCACCTCAGCATCACCTCAGCATCACTCAGTCCCACTCAGCATCACCTCAGCATCACTCAGTAACACTCAGCATCACCTCAGCATCACTCAATAACACTCAGCATCACCCCAGCACCACTCAACAACACTCAGCATCACCCCTCTTGCCACTCACAAACACTCAGCACCACCCCAGCATCACTCAATGACACCCCAGCATCACTCAATAACA
>JACJUY010002569.1:0-28632 GCA_014220935.1 Platorchestia sp. MABIK | reverse complement strand
CCCAGCATCACTCAATAACACCCCAGCATCACTCAATAACACCCCAGCATCACTCAATAACACCCCAGCATCACTCAATTATACCCAAGCATCACTGAATAACATCCGAGCATCACTCAATAACACTCAGCATTACCCCCCAGCACCACTCAACAACACTCAGCATCACCCCTCTTGCCACTCACAAACACTCAGCACCACCCCAGCATCACTCAGCACCACCCCAGCATCACTCAGCACCACCCCAGCATCACTCAATAACATCCGAGCATCACTCAATAACACTCAGCATCACCCCAGCATCTCTCAGTGACATCCCAGTATCTCTCGATAACATCCCAGCATCTCTCAATAACACTAAACACCCCCCAGCATCACTCAATAACACTTAGCATCACCCCAGCATCACTCAATAACACTGAGCATCACAGTTTACAAGGTCCCCACTCTCCCGCCAGGGCCTGGCCCAGTCGAAAGTCCACTGGGCCGCCACTCCCGAGCACCATGCAGCCCAGTGTGCAGTGCACAGGTCGCCAGTACACGCGCCAAGAAGAGCAGTTTACGACCAGACGTAGTCTCTAGGACGTGCCTCGCTGACTTTACGAGATGCCGTCGCCAGTTTGGATCCGACGGAATGACCGGCTGCTCGTTGCAGAGTCGTCGATCATTTAACATAGACGGGCTGTTAACTTGGGATCTCGCCCAACTGCATCACGCTCGTGGCCCTTCAGTTTGCCAAGATGCTTCGTCTCTCTCGTAGCTGCTTGTCATTCATGCAGTAATATGTGCTGCATGTCTGTGATCCAAATGGCTGTCACTCAAGCGCGAGTATTTGTTGCGTTCATGGTTGTTTGACTACAGTAGTTCCAAGCCGGTTGTTCCCCCTGTGCATGCTAGAGCTGAATTGTTGACGCCTGCCAACATTGTGTATCTTGAAAACTACTTCTGACTTTAACACATTTTCTAAGCCTTCTCCCGACGGCACAATCGATATTTTACCATGTTGAATTGTCTTTTGGTGAACATTTTGCAAGGCCGTCTAGCCCTGGATTGTTATATGTTATAATCCTGATATTGTTTCGTGTCATCAGAGCCATATATCAGCCCGAGGCACCGCCTGCAGGTACGAATGGAAAGCAATACATTCACTAAGTACACGTGAAATAAAAATAAATAAAATCCACCATACGCCTACTTGACTCCTTTTCTGAGATACCACAGTTTTGTTTTGTGATGAAGAGACCTATTTTGTAATAGACGAATGGTGTTGTTTAACTACTCACTAATAACAGCGATTTGTGACGTAGAATTTTCATGTTTGCTCTGGAAAGTTTGTTTGATTTAATGCTCGTGTTGTTGACTCAGTTTGGCTGGAGCAGATTATACATGCTTATGTGATTGATTGGCTCAGCGTCGTTGATTGTCAGCATTGGCAATAGCATTCCTGTGCTGACTTGCTATCATTGGCTGCGGCAACCTCGTGGTGATTGATTAAAACCGACGAAGGCAATTTTAGCTAGCATTGAGTGAAGCAAACGTGTAATAACTAGCAAGCATTGTATAGGGAAGAATGGCTATCTTCCCATCTCATATATTTGGTGATAAATGGAATTTTCCCTATTCTCTTTACCAATTTTACTGGTACCAAGTTATTGAATCATTAGGTTTGGTGAAGGGAACGAAGTCGTCAGACAAGGACTGAGATGGGACTACCTGCTAACGAGCAAGTATTCAGCTGACCCAGCACTTTCTCGTGATCGTACCGTTGCAACACCCAATTGTTATTTTCTCTATCTTTAAGTTTACTTTCGAGGGCTTAAGATTTCGAATATTTTTCCACATCCCCATTATTGGGTAGTAATGAGCTGGGCGGCGGCCCAAGCTACTCGGGGCTTATGTCCCAATTTTGTATTTATCCTCGCTCCAAATTGCTTAAAAAATTAATCTTAAGGTACTTAGTTTAAGTTATCCCAAATTGATTTATTACTTTGAAGCATAAAGCAAAACCGCGGACGGTTCTGGAAACCAAAATGAACAAGAAAACAAAAAGATTTCAACAAAGCAGATTTAAATACCGTTACCTATGTAGGTAATTCTTACCAAAAATGCATCACTAATGTTGAAAGTAAAAACACATCCAATGGAAAACTTGATTATGACCGAGAAAACTCCATTACCAGTATTTAGCGGTGACGACCATTGACTGAATCAACTGGAAGTAAAACTAAATGAGGTGCTAAGTAGACTGTCAGCTAAAGAGGCGAGCAAATGCTGTGAACCAGCAAGACAAGAAATTCTTAGCGAATCCCAAGCAGCGTATGACCGAATAACAAAAATCGAACGTACACTCGGAAGAATCTTGGACTTGACTAAATCGCAAAACACAATAGGAAACAGAAGTAATAACTTGAGTAACGGTAGAGAATGTGTGAAAATACAAAGCAAAGTTAAAAAATATACATCCATATCACAAGAACAAGAGATGATAAACTCACACCACAAACCTTAGAAAGTTCTTTATTGTCGAATTTGAAATTGAAGAGAGGAATAGAATTAGCCCATTCTGTCTCCAAGACGAGAGAGTCAAAATGATCGGCCTAAAAGCAGAACGAATAACTTGCTTACAACATTACTGGTCGTCTGGGTTAACTTTATAAAAATCGACTTTCTCACACTACCCCTCTTCTGCTAACTTTTAATAGCTACACCCCACAGGACTCGACGTACATCCATGGCCAAAAATGAAACGCGACACCAAATCCATTTATTGACGAATCCAAGATATGCCACCAATGCCAAAACACCAATTAACAAACCCTCAGCCATATACCACAGTAGCCAGATGAATTGCGAACATTGCCGAGAAGCATGCTATGGTAATGAACAGTGTAATAATACCTGTCCTGCATGCATTGTAAGAGGAAGCATCAACCTGGCCTCAGAGAATGTCTAAGCATATTATAGAAATCGAAATATGCAAAGTCCAACATGAACAACGAGGAAGTAGGAGCCGTGCAATGCAAATTGTCTCAGGGCACTCAGAACTACCAGCGCCAGATTTAAATAACTTCGCAACTCATTTCAATATCACCTTGCAAGAGAACGAAAGAAGAAAATAATCCTTTGGCTTCTAGAAAAATTTATTGCAAATCAGATCCAAGGACAACCCAAAGCCATTCGATCAGCAGGCAAAAACTTTTTTAATGTAAAGGTGACGCACAAGCAACAAAAAGCTGAAATTTAAAAAAAAGATACAAGGAATATTCCTGAGCAAGTTTCAGAGAATAATTTTGTAAACCTATCGAAAAGAATTGCTTATAGCTCTAACTATGACCTCATCAAATTCGAAAAATGCAAACAAAATCTCTTAGAAATCAATTTAATCAAAAACATTGAATCATCTGACTAGATTAAAAGCCGTAATACCAAAGCATAGGCACGACTTTTGACTTCTAGAGGTCTGACTCCCGATGAGTATATCGATGTTCTTGGCCAAGACTCCATTTGTTAAGTATATGAATACTTCGACCGCTCGATTATGTGTAAAAATTATTTAGAACACAACCATTCCACCAGAAGATGTACCAGTGAATAGTCTGTGTACGGAAAAAGCACACCTACTTGTCACGAAACAACTTATTGTACAGAAAAATACTCGAAATGCTACCACTGCGAATTAACCATAAAACTGGAGACCGAAAATACCCAGAATAGTGGAAGCTACAGGAAATCATTTCTAATCGTACGATACAAAGTGTCTCAAGAAAACAAGCTCCTACAATATACCACTAACGATTCCCTCAGCATGTGCAAAACTATGCACAAATATCTAGACTCCAAATCCATGAAGCAGTTACATTATCGTTATCTCGGCCTTTCATATCAACTAGCAATAGCCAAACAAACCACCACTGAACAAAGTGCAAATATCCCATCTCGTAACACATTCGATAGTACTGCTTTCACATTAGTTCCTATGACTACAACTTGGCTGCTACAGACTCTACAACTCGAGATACTCCGTATTAACATATTAACTACAATGGGCTAACCTGAAGTTAAATATTCAATTCAAATTTTAAAGTGAATTTTTGTGAGGAATTTTGATAATTGCAAACATTAATTGGATCGTGCTTTCATTTAGCTTTCATTAAGTATTCATGAAAATTGAGTTAGTGACTGCAAGTCAGTCAGCAGCATTATAAAAATCCTCTCAGTGACCACCGGTGGATCCCTTCTAATGGAACAGAGTAAGCTCAACCCAACACAATCACTCAAAACCACAATCATTATCGAAACCGCAACCGAAAACTCCGAAAACGAAGATGGCACAAGCGAATGAAACCCTATCATGAGATAAGAAGCCAAAGGATATTTAACAAATTCAAATCCCCCCCCCCCTCACTCGACCAACATAAACCCTCGAAAAACCAAAAAGGAAGAAGTCGAGATCACCATACAAATCACGATTCCGCTTCCGTAACAGACATGATAAACGTAAAAATTACGCAGATGGAGAACGACCGCATAACTTCCGCGACTCTGAGTAGATATAGGTTCCCTTAAGGGAAGTAGAAAGTAGTGTGACTGCTACAAAATCAAAACCAATTTCCATCATGGCTAATATAGGAATCTTACAGAGTAACTGCCAAAGCGTCAGAGGGAAGAAGGGTGAACTGACTGAGACAATGAACAACCACAAACCCATTATAATAGCACTGCAAGAGGCCAAATTACGGGAAAATTGCCATTTTCAATCATAGGCAACATCAATGTTCTGCGACACGAGCACTACAATAGAACGCTTCATGGAGGAGTGAGAATATTTACCGTTAGTCCAATATCTTTCCGTGAACTGGACCTGCAGACCAAACTAGATACAAAGTGTAGCTATTCAGGCTAACGTGGGACAGCTGATAACCATCTGCAGCACTTACATACCCGGTAAAAAGCTTTCACTGAAGAAATATTCACTAACTTGATCCATCAACTACTGAGTCCATTTATCCTAGCAGGTAATTTTAACTGTCACAACACCATATGGGGTTCCAACAACAAAGATCATAGGGGTTAATCAATAGAAACCGTCATCACAAACAGTAACCGCAGTCTATTAAACACCGGTTCACTCACTAGGATAGGATATCGTTCAAATCGGCTATCGATTTAACAATTTGTTCACCAACATTGGGGTGAATTTCATTGGGGTGCCTTTGATTCACCGCGCGAATAGCGATCATTGCCCAATTTTAATCATCTATGTTAACCGAAATTTATTTGTACTATCTCCAGCAACTATTTGGAATTACTCGAAGTCTAACTGGAGACTGTATTCTCATAACAAAGCATAGAATGAGCTCAACACTATAATTGCCAATAACGAACAATTACTGGCAGACTTATACTGGCGATTCTATTCTGCAGCTGAAAAAGTCATCCCAACTTTCCCGTCTGGGAAATACTATCCCAAATCCTGGTGGATAAAAGAACTGCACAAGTCTGAAGAAAGAGAAAAACTATAAGAGAAATACCACTACAACAAAAGCGAAACTAACCTTATCAACTGGAAACGTACGAGGGTAAAACACCAGAAAAAAATTCGAGAATGCAAACTAGAAACTTGGAAGAAATTCATCAGCTAACTTAATAAAAAACTCTAATGGAAAGGTAGACGAAATAAAACAAAAAATCAGAAGTCGTGTACAAAGAAAAGTTCATGTATTGAAAGAAAACGGTACTAGGGCACAATACCTGATATTCAGCATACGCTTATTGAAAACTTCTGCAAAACATGTAACGACGATACTGTAGTTGCCCGCCTGAATTTCAGCAGATTAAAACTATCTATGAAAAGAAAACAATCCATTTCACTTAGCAAAACTTAGATGTTTACAACCAGGTTTTCAAAATGTACGACTTTGAATCAATTCTTGAAAAAACAAAATATACATCCCCAGGAAGGAATAGTATAATTTGCGCGTGATCAAACAACTACATTTAACAGTTAAGATATAGGTATTGAACATTTAAAGTAAATTTTAGACAGCATGTTATTTCCAGCCACAATGACAAGACTCAGATAATACTAATTCCAAAACCCGGAAAAGACCATAGCAAACAAAGCAACTACAGACCAATCTCACTTACCAGTTGTCTGTGGAAATTTATGGAACGAATGATCAATGTCCTACTGATTGATAGCTTGACATGAACAATATAATAAGTAAAGCACAATGGGAATGCACGAAGAGGCACAATACAACGGATCACTTGGTTAGAAAGGACTAAGCAATTTGAGTGTCCTTCGTGAACAGAGGACACTTCATTTCTGTATTCTTTGATCTCGAAAAAGCTTATGATAGAACGTGGACGCATAGAATTGTACAGGATTTATTTTAAGTTGAACTTAGAGGAAGACTAACAATTTTCGTCGCCAGTTTCTTGGAGCACAGAACGCTATGTGTGCGAATAGAAAACTATTTTTCAAGTGTACACGAACAGCAGAATTAGAATGTAGTCCCTCAAGGCAGCATCTTATCGGCTACCTAATTCTTATTTAAAATAAACGAAAAATCAAAGCAGATTCCATTGGACAATAAGTTCTATTATTCACTATATGTTTACCACTTGTCAATCGGATACCACCCTCAAAACCTGTAAGTCATCCGAAGCGAAATCTAACTCTGTGTAAATAATATATTTGAGTGGTCTCAAAATCACGGCTTCAAATTTTCACACACCAAAAGTAAAGCAATGCATTTCAACTCTGTAATTGAATTATTCCTCAGCCTAACTCTTAAACTGAATAAAGAGAGTATTCAATGTGAAAATTCGCATAAATTTTCAGGCTCAATCTTTGATGAAAAATTGAACTGGCAGCAACACGTCACCGCCGTAAAGAAGAAAGGAAATGCCAGCCTTAACTTAGTGAAATCAATAACAGCTCAGAGCTGGGGAGCCAACCAAACCACGACACTCAGAATCTACAGAAGCATAACAGATCACTCTTTGACTAGGGATCAATAATCTATAACTCTGCCCACCAAACAACTTTAAAACCCTCGAATCAATTACAGGCCCTTTGAATCGCTCCAGGAGCATTTAAATGTACTCCAATAAACAGCCTATCTGTTATTCACAATGAAATGACTCTCGACATCAGAGAAAACCATCCCTCAGTCTGTCATTACTACAAAATCTGAAGCCAATGCGGATATCCAGCTTTCAACTATACTGTAACGCCAAGTAATTGACTACTCTTCCAAAACAGGAAAATGACGCTGACTTTTTCCATCAGAATGCAAATTTTATTTGAAAAATTCGACTTTCGGAAAATTCGAATCCAACCATATTTTTCATGTTGATTATTAAACTGAACTCTCAAAAATGAAACTGCTCAATACATAATCTATCAAGAGCTTAGAAGAACAGCTGAAGTCAACTACGATAAGTGCGTGGCTATTTACACTGACGGTTCACGGCAGGAAAGGGCTACTGGCGCGGCAGCGGTGTGAGGTGCCATTTATCGCACCGCAACACTCCTAAAAGAGACCTCACTATATTCTGCTCAAATCCATGTAGTACACTTAGCCCTTGATACCATTAAAAAATAAGAGTGACACACAGTTTATAATATACTGCAACTCCCCAAGCGTTGTTAACGGATTGAATTACGGAGTACATCATTCAGTGTAACGTCGAATTTTGCACGATATTTACGACGTGCAAATTAGCAGCACATTTATCATCACATGCTATGTCCATTCCCATGTTGGGATAGGCGATAACGATGTCGCGGACGCTACAGCCAAAGCGCGTCTCAAATACTTGATGAAAACGTTTTAGTTAAAGGAAAATTTTAGTTGAAATCTATAATACGACAAACCCTGACTAATCAGTGGAAATATAGGCGAGAGAACTGCACAGACAAAATGAAGGAAATACAACCATCACCAGGAAAGGTTGGATTTGGGCAGAATATCACGCAGAGAGGAAGCAATAGTAAACACTCAGAAAAGGACTAACTCATAACCACATGATGAACAATGGAAATACCCGATATAATATTTTGGGAAAAAATGAGCATTTTCCAACGTACGTATTTGGTGATAAGCAATTGTTACTTTTGACTGACACATTTGGTGATAGTGCTCTGAATATAATCATGTTCATAAACTTTAGAGAGCATTAAAATTAATTTCAAATATTTTTCGATGATTGACCACTCTTTTAAAACCATATAAGTTTAAATTCAATTGTTGATGTAGTCTTGCTATGCATTACTCTCATTTTTTTTATTCACGAATTGATCTATTTTCAATTACTGAATGACATCTTTACAGTTTTGCTGCACGAACGTAAGAAAATAGTTCTATCAACAAGTTCAGTATAGAATAAAATCGTTTCATAAGAGCATTACCGAATGAGCCTCGATGATAACTCTTGGAGCAAAGAACACGTATAACTTCATCCTGATAAAGACGTTGTCGACAGCTCCTGTTTCCTAAGGAAGTTCTTGAAAAGTTCTCCGAAGCACAGATCTCGGCAGCAACTTCCCTCTCAGGCCGCTGTCGATGGAAACTGATGATTCGAGGACACAGCGCGAGGTGCCGGAGTTTCTGGCAGAGACATGAGAGTTGTCTGAACTGATGCTTTTAGAGGCACGTTGTCGCCGACTTTTGCTTAGAAAAGACATTGTTGAGACTTGATGGTTTTGAGACGTTTTCCAAGACTTTTAATTGGAGAAGACTTTGCTGAGACTTGATGGTTTGAGGACGTTGTCCAGGAGTTTTAATTAGTGAGGATATTGTTGAGACTTGATGACTTTTAGCACATTGTCTAGGACTTTCAATTAGAAAGGACGTTACAGAGACTTGATGGTTTTTGAGACTTTGCCAAGGATTTAAAGTTGAGGTGACGTTCTTGAGACTTGGGGGCTTTTGAAATGTTTCCAAGGACTTTTATTTGGAGAGGACATTGTCTAGGCAATGTTCTTTTAGGGTATGATCGCATACTATTGGCAAGGGAGCACATTGCTGAAACATTTCATGTCGTCTTTCGTCCGGGTCATCTGAACACGAGGCTGTGATCTTTGAACCGAAAATTTGGAATGCCAGGAGCTGGAAAATTGCACTTGAGGAACACAGTAATCATAATTACTATAAAGCCGCACCAATTGGTAGAAAAAAAAAACAATTAATGATAATGGTGCGAGACGATTCGCAACAATCATACTGACGATTCATAATAGAACACAATAAAACAATAAAACAGCAATACAATTTCTTAGACATTACAATAAATAACATAATACATAGTTTACAAAGGAATAGACGTCACCACAATGATGAGACAGCGATATTAGAAGGAAATGATTCACGATTTTTCAAGGAAAGAGGATCGTGAAGACGTGGCGGGTGGGGAAGGGGGTTGGGGGAGGGGGTTAGNGGAAGGGGGTTGGGGAAGGGGGTTGGGGAAGGGGGTTGGGGAAGGGGGTTGGGGAAGGGGGTTGGGGAAGAGTTAGAGGGCAGAGAGGGGGGAGGAGGAGAGGGCTCAGCGCCCCAGTGTTTGCTGCTCAAACATGCACGGCTTGAATGGTGGAGTGAAGTTCGAGCGGAGTGCGTTGTGATGGTGTGGTGGTGTAGTGTGGGTGGTGGTGTAGTTGTGGTGTGGCACATTGTGGTGGTGTGGTGTGTTGGTTGTGTGGTGCACTGTGGTGGTGTGGTGCAGAGAGCTCTACTTACCAAGATCCTTTCAACATTTCTAGATCCCGCTTTCATTTTTTATTAATGCCAAGCTTCCCCAAAGCTTCCACCGCATAATTCTCCTCCGGTTTTTCTGCCCCAAAAAGTCAGCCAAAGTCTTTCTTTTGATCACAAACGCTCCCATTAGCAGACCTGGGGCGCCGTATCGGCTCTTGCAGCCACTCTTTATTTTTTGGTCGCTCTTTGCGCAGGTCGTGGGGTGCCTGAAGCTGTGGCTTGCCGTAATGTGCTCTGCTTTGTTATGTCGTGTGCCTGCCTAAACTTGTGGCTTGCCAAGTGCTGTGACTGGCAGAAACGTGCTCCGAACCAGAGCGTGCCGCTCTCTGAGACATGTCATTCACCGAATACAGTTGAGTCTCCATGTGGGTTGTTCGTTTTAGAATGTTGAATGTTGGGGATTGTCATAACTTCTACCTTGTCTTAAAAAATTTTGCCTTAAATGCTACTTTCATGTTTCCTGCTTACTTTTCAAAATCTACTGATTCTCATACGCGTTTCTCACCTAAGTTACTTGCTAAATACTGTTTCCTGCCAACAACTCTTCCGTCTCAGCACTTGCCATTTGCTAAAACAGATTCTTCACACATGCAATGTTGAGCACGGCATGAATTGTGATAGCTTCTGGCTTACGGAATTGCTTGAAATTAACACGGTTCTAAACATGACGGTCCTATCACCAGAACTGGTGTCATTTTTCTCAAGTTCACAACTTGAAATGCACATGCTTATTGTTAATTCACTTTGACAAATGATATTTTGGCATAATTTAGATTCCAGTTATTTTTGGAAATTTTACGGGATTTGAAGTTTTGAGTAAACCAGGAACTGTGTGCCAACGTTACCGTACGTTATCGTACTTCACTTGCAAAATTTTGTCATACACTGTGATGTGGCACTTAAATGCACACTTCAATTGTAAAATATTTTTTTACAACCTTTAAAGGCGCTAATTTGCGATCATCGGTCATATCCTGTTCACAATTCGTACTTTACATTCACGTTCTAAGAATATGTCAGCACCGAACAATCAATCAAATTTTAATAAAATTTTTCTCACCGAAGAGTTTCCACAGCTCCGAATGGGTTTTCTGGTAAACTAAAAAATTTTTAAAGGGAGTAGAAAGCGTTTCATTGGAGGTTGAGCTTCAAGGATTCACTCCAAACGCTAAAAAGATTTGAAATAAGCCCCTTAAAGCCCAGTTTTGCTAGGAACGGCGGATAGACTCGAATAAATTTCAAGCCTGGGATCACACTGTAAGTTAAAGATTAAAACAAAGCTTACATTTTTGAATTATCAAGAGCCGGTCTTCAACAAGAAGCCGAGACTATCATGAGTCAGAGCCGGGCAGCGGAGCAAGAAACTAAAGCCATCAGTAACAATACGAAGCGACAGCAGCGCCGACACACAAATCTAGAGCGGCAGACGCAGGAACTACATAACGCTGTTGCGCAAACAGCTCTGCCATAAACGCCAGACTTTCAATAGAGCCGGCGATGGAGAGGGGCTCGAGCGGAAGCCTCGAAATGTGAACCTCTAACAATAATCGTCGACAGTTCGGATCGTCCAAAGCGAGCTTTGGAGCGCAACAAATATTAAGACCGGGTTCCCATTGGGACAGTGTGAAAGAACATAGAGGGTCTTTCTGGCTTGCGCTTGTGATTTGAGAGCGCGTTGCTTCAGAGGGCATGCTTTAGTGAACAATTCAGGTGTGTGGGGATTTCAAATGTTGACATTTTAATGATCACTTCAATGCCTCAGAAGTGAAGCATGCAGTCATTGTGGCGTGCATGTTTGGTGAGGCTTGCTTAGAAAGGAGCTCGAGAGGCTTGTATTTCAATGGAGAAGTATGCTCCGTTGTATGAAATGAGCACAATTAAAGAACTGTCCATACTTTCATTTGGAAATTCATAACTCAGCACAAGAGCTCTAAGCTCATGCGCTCAGGTACTCGGTCCGCCAAGATGAAAAAGAAATTTTGTGGCGAAGCGAATTGCTTCAAGTGTTCGAGTTAAAAACAACCGTGGTTTGAAAGTCTCGTTTCTTCTTTTGTTGCAAGTTGCCTAAACTGATTGTGTGCCTGAGGTTGGGAAGTGTTCAAAGATCCTTGTTGAGGCACGTATATTTGGGCAGAGGCTGCACGGGAATGAATGCAATTCCTAGAAGATGATGTTCGTAAGATCAAAAAATGTAACCAATATAAGTTCATTCAATAGCATGTACAACCAGTATTTAGCATGTAGCAACCAGCATGTACAACTAGTTTTTTAACCAGCGTGCTATTAATGAACTTTAGATTTCTACTTGATTTTCAAATTACCGACTGTACATATCTGTAAATGCAGCATTAATTACGCTGCTGTGACTCCAGTTCGCGGGATTGCCCGTGCCGAACGGTGTGAGTATTGAGGACTGTCGCTGCTGCAACGAACGGTGCAGCCAAGCAGTTAAATATTCAGCAGCGATTGATGCTCCTCAGTTCGAGCACAGAACTCAAGTTTTGACGCAACTTCAGACACTCTTAAGTTCAGAAGCTCGTCCACTAAAAACTTAGGAAGCCTAAGCCACTTGGCGCAAAGTTCCCAAAATGGAGGACGCTAAGTTTGTTTCGCTGACATACTCTGCATATACATCAGCTTTGGGCGCGCTCCCAAAATTCTGCTTGATTTTCTTGCAGTCTTAAATAAGAAACAATAAATTGAAGCAACTCTGAACTTTGGTAGCAGCGGCTCAGATTTTAAGAGCCAAAGTTTTCAGGAGACTTAAATTATGCAGTCTCACGGGCCCGCGAAGGGTAGCTCTTCTTAGCGTTCTTTTTCCATCAGCGAGCAGCACAGGTGCTTGCTAACAACGATGCCGAAAAATGTGATCTCGCAGGCAAAAGCTTCGAAGTCGGTGGTTCTTTTAGCATTTATCAGCTTAAATTCTTGCCCGGTCTAAAAATTGATTGAAAAATTTAGGGCATCAGCTAGTGTTCTTAATTTTAATTAAAAGTTAGAGGGATGTTCATTATGCTTCGAACAATAGCTTTGTTTGGAAAATACTGTTAATGAATTTTGTGCCACGTAATAAGTATCAAGTGTGACATCTACAGTGAGATAGGGTGCAAAAAATACCTTAGGTATGAAGCTGAGCTGTACACCTTTTCCTTTTTCTGTAATATGTGACAAAATTCAATTTAACTCTACAAAATATGTCAGAAGATATCAAGGCTCTCCACGGTTAGTTGAAACAAAGTAAAAACTCAAATAAAAAAGTTAAAAAAATGTTGCAGTCTGAACTCCACTCTGGAAAAGTCCACGGTAAAAAGTCGACACATTTAACTATCTATTTTTCTTGATTTTTTGCATGCATGCATGTAGACGACTTCCGACCTCCATAATTGGAGTTAGATAGTGTTTGTACTCCCACCATGATGTAACTCACGTATGTATGATACTTCACATGCTTTAATGCTCAACTCTGAGTGTGATCGCATTTGCTGTGAAGAAGGAAGGTACTGTGTGTGTACACAGCACGGTAAAGGAAACAAGGTAGGTTCAAACCAGTCTTTTTTTCGTCGACTGTGTGGGTGTGCTGACGTCACGGCAACGAACCAATAGCAGCGCTCATATTACTTCTGGTAGCACTGCTACTCTCAAATCCGTCTCCACTATTGGCCTAACGACACTGCGGTTTGGTGACGTCATAAAGTTTGTTTGAAATAAAGCCTTTCTATTGGCTACCCGAACAAGAAGAAGTGTAATTTCCCCCATAGAAATGACCCTACCTTGTTTCTTCTACCGTGGTACACAGTCTGTTTACAATGTATGAGTACACACTCTATTTACAATGTATGAGTACACAGTCTATTTACAATGTATGAGTACACAGTTTATTTACAATGTATGAGTACACAGTCTATTTAGAATGTATGAGTACACAGTCTATTTACAATGTATGAGTATACAGTCTATTTACAATGTATGAGTACACAGTCTATTTACAATGAATGAGTACACAGTTTATTTACAATGTATGAGTACACAGTCTATTTAGAATGTATGAGTACACAGTCTGTTTACAATGTATGAGTACACACTCTATTTACAATGTATGAGTATACAGTCTATTTACAATGTATGAGTACACAGTCTATTTACAATGTATGAGTACACAGTCTACTTACAATGTATGAGTACACAGTCTATTTACAATGTCTGAGTACAGCGTTTACTTGCAATGTCTTCTAGTCCAACTGAGAATGAAATTCAAATGCAACGAGGAATTCAAATTGCTACAATTTCCAGTGCTTTCATGGAGCTTCACAATCCAGAGTGAGCTTCACGTTTTGTTATAAAATAGGTTAGAATGACGTTAAAATAAATTGTCGGGGCAGCTTTTTTTAAAAATAAGATAGAAATATAATAATAGCTGCATTTTAACGTTACTCGCACAGATGAACTCATAAAAGCTCATTGGCTAAATGGTTGACAAAGTTTCATTGGGTATGACCTCACTTCAGAATTACATTTTCAGACCCTGTCATAAATTTTCTTGTGGAGCTGAAAGCCTTATTTCTAAACGCTCGTTTTTTTTGTGCGAAAACTGCTACTTGAGAGTTGTGTACTAAATGCACTACCAATTGAAATAATTTGATACTTTCAAAGTTACGGGAAGAATTTAAATAGGTACGTTCAAAGAAAAATCAACGCTCAACATAGGATCAAGGGTCATGTAAAGACTTACAGTAAAGATTTAGGGTTTAAACACATGTATTATCGAGTGTCTCATCTAGTCTCATTTAGTGTCTCATTTAATCAAAAAGAATGTGTCTGTAAGTGAAGTATTCGGCGTAATTCAAAGGTGTCAAATACACTCTATCCAAGAGTTTCACGACATCGTCTTATGCAAAATTCTACCCAAAGAGATAATAGTTCGTTTCAATAAAGCAATGCTTTAGTTAGATAAATTTGTTTAATTCTTATGCGCACAAATTAGAGTTAGCAAAAGATGTTGTAGAATCAGAATCGAGTGCACTCAACCCAAACCGCGTGAAAAAACGCAAGATTTTCTCATCTCCACAACAGTGCACAATTTACTTACTGATATTTAAGTAATCCCTAACTGCTAGAGATGTTACATCAAATTATTATTAACTTGTCACAAAGACATGCTTCTCAGAATTATTAAGGCATAAGCGACATCAATCTTGTCCAGGCCTGAGCATTTAAGCAAGAAATCAGCTCATTTTTGCAGTAATATCCAAGCATCGGGCTTATTTACGGGAACTTCACAAGATTGGCGGAGCCTGCGAAAGCTTTGCTTTATAACGTTTATCGCAGGCCGGGAAATAAAGAGATTAGGCCTGAGGTTCGTGCGCATATACCCTGGAGATTTACGACGGTCCTATATCAGATCGAAATGACGGTCGCATGCTACGGCCGGGCCGTGGTCGTGTGAGGTACGACGTCATGTGTTATGGTCTTCTGCCACGGCATCGCGACCGCCTCTCCGTCATCACGATGCTCAAGTGATTCGAAACCGCAATCTCATTTGGTGGTAGACCTCTAGATTTAATCATTGAATTCCAAAACAATATCTGCATTCAGAAATTTGAAGAAAGAAAGCTTTCAGTTTTTTAACAATACTTTTGCGTCTTTGTTAATTTTCGAAGAACTTTAGAAATAATCAGTGAAAATCGAAACGATATTTGCGTCAGAATTTTGGTAGAAGGAAGTTTTTTTAGCGATGCTTCCCGTCTTGGTTGATTTTCTTTTAAACTTCGAAAAAATTATAACTTTCAAATGAATAACTCTAAGTGAAAAACAACTCAAGAAAAGACCTTCCGCCCGAGAACAGGCTGCGTTCCCTTTTTTACTTTACTCAACGAAAACATTGGCTCTTGAAAAAGAAACAAATGTGCTCGATAGCCATAAACTTGTTGCCTAACTTCTGCAAGGCGAAAGAAGTCTTGCTATTTTAGTAGTGACCTGTAGTACTAGTGTTGTTTAATAGTTGTAGAAGTATTGATTGGTTGTCTTAGTTGCACTTCTTGGTTGTATCAGTTGTTCTGAGTGGTTGCATCTGCAGTACTGCTTAGTTGTAACAGTAAAATTGATAGGTTATGGTGGTTGTATCAGTTAATAATATCATTGAGTGGTAGCACCGAGCAGTCTTGGGTGATTGTAGAAGTAACATTAAGTGGTTGTATCAGCAGTATTGAGTGGCTGTAAGGGTAGAGCTGAGGGGCTGTAATTATTGCAGCACTAAAAATATGATTTCATGGGAGTGATAAAAAATTTATGCGAAAAACAATTTCTTATTGAAGGATTTTATAAACAATTCCATATACAATGTAAAACTAGCATTTGGAATTAATAAATATGGAAAATATATTAAGAAAACAAGGTGGGCGTAAAAACTGATTAGCACTCGCGTACCACAAGAACACAGGCATGAGCCGTCAAGTTATGGGAGGCCCACGTGTGTGAACTCTGACAACAACACATGTAGCTCGTGCCGGGCTAAGCATGTAGTGATCTGATCAACAAACAGCCATGATATGTCGAAATATTCTAATGGTTATGTCAGAGGTAGTTAAATTGGGTAAGAAATGAAGTTATAATTTGGGAAGAAAAGATGGGTGTATATGAATGTTTTGCCTTTTGCATATCCGAGTTCTAAATGAAATTGCAAAGAATCACGTCTTTAATGAGATCTTTGTCGTATTGAAGAAAGTTAAGAAAGAAAATATTTTTGAACGTTTTGATCTCCTTGGTCACGGTCAACTTTGAAAATAAGCAAGGAAAAAATTACTGAAATATATTTCAATCAAAATATATCAATCATGCGGCAAGATCATATCAAGACAGCGACAGACTAGTAGATTCTTTTTAGTAAGAACTTTTTGAGCAAAAAGTATTTCCTAATGTGAGACTATCTACCGCTTGCAAAAAAGAATTCTTTTCCTCTTTTCCGATCTTCGGCCAACAATCAGAGAAACTTAAGAAGGAGCTTGTCGTTCTTCTTTCAAGAATTTTCTTCGGATGTACTTTAAATTGTGTTAGTTAATACGTATCTAATAAAATCCTATTTAAACTATGAAGATAAAACGCCCATAAAGATGCTCTCCTGTCATTTACGAAAAGTTGCGCCCAGTGTGTGTCTGAGTACGTGGGCTCGACTACTCAAATTTTAGAACCAACCAGTTCCTTTTCGCACCTTCCCATTCTTCAGTCCGTTCTCATGCAAAGGCATGTGATATTAAGTGCGGTTAGACGATTTTAAAGTAATATTTTCTGTTTCTCGTCAAATAAACATTCGCGTTTGAGGATCTCTTTACATTATAAAATAAAAATTATTTTAAATGACAGACAATCGGCTTTCCCTTTGCAACAAGTGTAATAATGATGCTGAATATTTTCACTTTTTTGTTAGTCATTGTTATTTTTGTTATGTTTTTTGCTTTTCTTTTCGCATGATTGATGTATTTTGATTTACGTTCCAGAAATTTTTCTGTACTTATTTTCAGATTTGATAATGACTCAGGAGGTCGAAACGTTCAAAACTATTTTTATTTATGGACTTTCTTCAATGAGACGCTGAGCTTGTTAAAGACGTGTGTCTCAGCACTTTTATTTATAATTGGAAAGAAGAGGATTTAGACATGCAGCAGGCCCATGGCTGAGACTCCTGCCTGTCGACAGGCCAATTTCAAACTAAACAGCAGCTCTCTGTGGCTCAGGCAGATCCTGAAGGCTTGTTTTGAGCCGTAACGGTCTGCATTTTTCAAAATATAACGCAATGAATTGTTTTGAGCTCTCAAATGTGATATTCTAGTAGATGTACAACTGTCTCTGTGACGCATTTGAGGTTGTCATACTTGTGTACTTCTGTGCACTTTGTCTTCATTTAGTGATGTGCCATTCTTATTTTTTGAGTAAGAGATTTTTCTTGGAAACAGTTCATAATGAGGGCAAGTACTTCCCGAGAATTCAGGTGAAATACTTGTTTTTTTCTTTTTTTAAGCGAGGGAAAGTAACTTGACTCAAGCTTAATGGATCATTTTATAAGAGAACACTCACTTATTTTATTTTGAACGTCAAACATTGTCTTGTGATCGACAGTAGTTGTGAGAGGTGGGACCAGCAGAAACTTCACAGCACATCATGGGAATAGTTTCCAATAGGAATAGTAATTAATAATGAACTTTATTTTCATAGGGTGGAAAGTATTTGAAGAGTTCCTAATCTGGGGAAAATGTATTCTAATCCTAGCGCAAGTTCTGGAATGGGGTAATTCTACTCCCAGATTCAGGTGCGTAATGGTTTTGATGTACACCGAACAAAATTCTGACCCAGCTAGGGCCCATGAGGGAAGTGTGCAAGCTCGAGGATGAGGAATAAATAGGTTATGCCACGAATAAATACGAATACGTAAGGGCAATGGTCAGTAAGTCACTTTTTCGTGTGACCTGTATGTAGTCTATCTTTGAGTTAAAAGCATTCTAATGCGAGTTATAACTCATGTGTGTGAAACTAGTCCCAGTTATTCAACCTATAAATACATTGCTTGATTGAAGATTTGAACCCGGAGAGTAAAAAGAATAAAAAGGACTTATTCTACTCCGGCTACGATAAATTTTTCATAAAATCCTGTATGACACATGGATCGGCAGCAATGTAAAAGAATTTTCGTACCGGGCCCCTTGCCGTGCAGTTTTCATGAAGTAGCTGATATCGCACGGTTTTTGAGTGATTTCAGACGAGCTGAAATTCAAAAATTACATTGTGACCGTTACTGCAAATCCTGCCACAGTGAAGCACAGATTTGCTTTTTTACATGTTGGTGAAGCACCACTTATAGAGCTGCTGAAATGATAGCAAATGTTCCACTTTCATAAAATACTTGTGTCTCCTTTTTGTTCTCGTCTCATTCACGCAAAAGCTTTTATTATAAGATGGTTCAGCTCGTCGACTCCCTGAGGCACCCGGATTCACAATTTTAACTTTAGTGCCTTTTTTAAGTAAAGAATACAGCAACTTTTTTAAAGAATACCGCAATTTGCAGTGACACACTGGTAGTGGTGTCGTAGTGACACACTGGTGGTGGTGTTGTAGTGACACACTGGTGGTGGTGTTGTAGTGACATACTGGTGGTGGTGTTGTAGTGACACACTGGTGGTGGTGTTGTAGTGACATACTGGTGGTGGTGTTGTAGTGACACACTGGTGGTGGTGTTGTAGTGACATACTGGTGGTGGTGGTGTTGTAGTAACACACTGGTGGTGGTGTAAGAGAAGACTAGTGACAGACTTGTGACAGAGGTAATTGATGGAATAACTAATAACTGAAAGAAATTGACGGGTAGACTCAAGCAAGTACCAATTACAGAAAACATCGGGAAATTTGGAATGCGGTGCCGTTCGCAATTGGGAATGCTGTGCCTGTCGCAATTGGGAATGCTGTGCCTGTCTCAATTGGGAATGCTGTGCCTGTCGCAATTGGGAATGCTGTGCCTGTCGCAATTGGGAATGCTGTGCCTGTCGCATTGGGAATGCTGTGCCTGTCGCAATTGGGAATGCTGTGCCTGTCAAAATTTCACAACCGTTTTTAATTCCACGCACTTTGTTTTTCTTTCGTTTTCAGTTTAGTACCGTGCTAAGTTCCAAAGGGTAACTCAGTTTTTTTATATTTTTACGGCTTGAAGTGGAAAGTGCAGAATTAATGAATGAAATAGTACACTCCAAAGCATAATTGTAATTTGTTTCTTAACGTCAGATGAGGATTAACAATCATTAGGCCAAACACATAGGATCTTTTCCAGATAAGCCCCGCCACAATGCAACACATAAGTTGACCCACCTGCAACTTTCGACATAATGCACCTATCGACTTAAAATTATTCTCAAACGAAAGATTAAAATATTCTTTCGTTTAGGAGTAATATGAAGTTTTTTTTTCTCTTTATGTCAGGAAAGCATTTTTTCTCCGTAACCGTTAACTGCCTAAATCCATATCTCGTTTAAATGGCCTAAAGTTACCCGAAATAAATGAAATATTTGGTTAAATTTAATTCCCTTTTTGGAGCCTGTGTTTTTGTATTAGACGTGAACGAGATATAGGCATATCTTCAGTGAGCCTTGACACAAACCATTAAAGAGAGAAATCGATCTAGCTCTACTTTGTTATTTAGCTGTACAAGATTTTTAACTTGCTCTTTTTAGACTTATATTAGCAAGAATTTGCGATCAAGAAAACTTCTGTTGTTTCTTAAACGTAGACAATAAGACTTTTCTAACTTTGTGCTCTCTGGAAAGGATCTTGTATGGTTTTTCATTCACTCAGATTCGAGTAGGAATGAATATCACGTGAATTATTAGGAAATAAGAACGTGTGTCATGTGATTCGTCGAACAATATTTATATTTTTGACGGGCCGTGTGGACTCGGCCTCATCAACTCTCGAGAGATTAATTTTTTTATTTCTTACTGCCTATCTTTCATTTCGCCTTCGTTCTTATTTCAAATAAAGGGGTATGGACTAGTAGTAATAATCTTCTCAATACCTCGGCAAACAATGATTGTTCGGAAACACAAAATTTCACGTCTTAATCGCAAGTTACTCTCCAGCTTTCAACTTATTGAAGTCATCGTGAGATTCAAATGACAGTACGCCCAATTTTAACGAATCTTTTTTGCTTCACATTTCGTTTAATTCCGCACATTGAGCAGAGCATGGTTCGCTTTCAGGAACTGACCGCAAGGAACAACCTTCAACTCTAAGATCTAGTGACGTCAGTTACAAACGTTCTACGTTGTAGCGGCATAGCTGGCATGAAAATTTTACCCGTCGATTCCGTTACGCTACATGACAATTTTTTGTTGCCAAATTGATCTCGTTTTAATTTTATCAGACAAAGTTTGAGCACACAGCATGAGCACAGCATCTAAGCATGACGATGTGAGCTTAAATTTCATTTAATAAAAACTGAAATTTGAGCACTTTGAATGTTAAAATGACGGCCCTTGTGGCAATTCAGTCGACTGGTATTGCCGACTGTTCCATTACAAAGTAAATGTTTGGAAATTCGCCCCTGATGACCAGGGATTGAGTTACTTTTCGATCGTGCCTTTGAAGCCGGACACTTGTCTCTCAGTACACCACACTATATTGCGAGTGGGACTCGTCATTCTATTATTTAATAATGTTCCATTGCAATTTTAATTATTCATCTTCTGCTCTTTACAAAGTGTCAAACACGCAATAACTATTTGCAGGTTTTGGTGCGCGGAATCGTTAATCCCACAGCAAAATTCTGACATGCTTGGTTCTAATTGTGACCGTAGCAAGAACCTGTCTTTTTAATTGTGATCGTAGCAAGAACCTGTTTTTTCAAATGGGACCGTTACGAGAACCTGACTTTCAATTGTAGCCATCTATATAGCATTCTGCTTGTGCTTTCCTTAGTTCCTTAGTTATTTAGTAAGTTAGTCCGTCTGTTACTCTTACAGTCACTCCGTCCATTACGTTTTTGTCCGAGTTAGCAGTATCATGGATACCGAATACCTCAGTGTAAAATTAAAAGATTGCCTTTACATGCATTGATATGTTTGACATTTTATCAGAATAGGTTTGATTAGGATAGGATCGGTTAGGATAGGTTTGGTTAGGATAGGTTAGGTTAGGTTAGGTTAGGTTAGCAAAGGTTTGGTAATGATGACAGATTTTTTTTACGGGTCCACCTAGCTCAACGATGACATTGCCCGTGGAATTTCCACGGGCCCTGCTAGTAGTTAGAATTAACTTTAAGTTATTCCGCAGTCCTGATGATCACCATTGAGTTTTTATTTTAGTTTTGTCAGTGGAATTTCTCCTCGATTCCTTGGACTCTTCAAAATGTTTCATGCGAGTGATAGAATGGTAGCTTGATGGGTTAAATGGTGTAAATATTTTAAATAATTTTTCATGTTGAAAGTGTTTCTAAATTTTTATGCATAACTTATCTTTCTACTGAAGCAAGCAGGTATGAAGTATCGTATTTCTGTATAGTGAACAAAAGTGTTAGGTGCAAGCTGCAAGAAATATGCGCTGTGAGTTCCCCAAGTTAAAAAATTAAACCTTCTTTATATAATAGTTTATTCGCGGTTTCTTCTTCCCCTATTCCAGAAAAAAGAGTGTTTATATTTTACCAATGTATTGTGAAATGATTGGAACCAATTTAACGACTTCACGGGAAAAATGAACAGCTGGTAATATTTTGTAACGCTCAAACTATGCTAAACCAATCCATGTTTATATTTGTTCCTGAGAGATAACTCAAGGAAACTGCTACCAAATCAGCGACGCGCGCTGCAGGACCCTACATGTAGGGGGATTAGATTTGTAATTAGGAAGGCCTTACCTTTCATTCCTTTACTCTTCGTCTCTCTCGTGGGGAAGGCCGGCGTGCCGTGCAAACGACTTTTTTCACAAGTGACTTCTTCTATGATTCGCGAGTCTCACTCCACCTGTTAGTAGCATCAGTGTGTTTAGGTCTTATTTCGCCAGCGTAGCAAGCAGTGCCAAGAGAGACACAAATTTAACTAACCTCTCATACCATTTTAACACATTGACTGCGTATTGGGACACATGTGTACCACTAGGTAAATTTCTTGTTTACGTATCGGTGTAAATGAACATCACTTCAATTGTTTCAATTTATTTTTTTAAAATAATTTTTAGCGTGCAAATTTCAGCGTGCCATTAAATTTTTGCCGCTACTATGAAGAGATGGGAGTTTTTTCGAGCAGTAAAGGCGTTTATTAAACAATCTGTCTTTAAAAAACGTAGCAACCGTAGAAACGCAATTAACGAGTTAAACTTGATCAAATTTTTCTAGGATAATCGCTCAATTGAGCGTAAACGGAGGTTGAACCTCTAATGTAATAATTCTAATAACATTTCGCTTAAGTTGCTGTATGACATTGAAAATATACACGAACGAGTTGTGCGCTGCACTTCCTACTGGGATTGGAAAAACATCAGTGCTCTTTAGTTTCCGTATTAGTAAAATTGAAAATTGAAAAAAATTCACTATAGAAAATAATTAAGTAATTTTCTTCAGAGGCAAGGAGAAACTCCTGCCCCCGCTCATTTTGTAATGTCTCCTCTTGAGCATACATTACCAGTCTTTACTCATCCCTGTTTTATTCTACTATTTTCTATTTTGCTGAGGAATTCTAGTTTTCAGGCATCCCTTGCGTTGTCCAGTCATTTCCTCATCTCCAGTTATTTCTCAATCATAACCAGTCTTTACACAGCCTTGTTTTATTTCATTCTTGTTTTTACTTATGGAGAGGAATTCAAATTTTCAGACATCCTTTGTGTTGTTTAGCCATTTCCTCATTTTGAGTCATGTCTCTTACAACGAAGACCTGTATTTACCTTATTTTCGCCCTCTTGTTCTATGATATCCCCTTGTTTAGCCACCCGTGTAGAGACACTCCCTCTAGCCTGCGGAAGGTTAGGACTTGGTTAAAAGCTGTAATTTTCCGCAAGGAAAATGACAGCCAGCGGCGGCCGCGTGTGTTAGCTTTAGAGGCAGTTAAGCCGGCGTATAATTGTGGGAGAGCGTAGCTGCTGCAGCGCAGGTGACAGTCGCCTGATGAACGCCGGCTCTTCTACGGCCAAATGACTGAGCGGCTCATCGCCGAGACAAGCGCGGCCGTGACTCCTACTTCTCTTTTCGACGGAAATGGTTTCTGTGCCTGGGAATTCAAGTCTTCTTAATTAAAACTTGAATTGACGATGATTTTTAATGGCTCCTTTAGTCCGGTTGCATGAGAACTAGAATGTGTTGCACAATGTCTCGTTTCAGATGATGAGTTTAATGCAAGACAGGAAATTCAAGACTGTTTTCTAGATTCCAAGCAAAAGAATGAAGTGTGGACAACGTTATGACGTCTTTTGACATTCCCCGTCGATGACGATTCGTGAGTTAAGAAGATTCAAAAAATTTTAACTGCCTTATCCATATTGCAAATTTTGATTTTGTGGACCGTTTTCAGAATTTCCACTTATTGCAATACAAGCCGATTAGCTTTCATGATTCTTATTAGATATAATTGAACGGAAGTTCCCGGTGCTAGTCGCTATTTAATTTACGGGAAGTTAAATTATTGCCAAACAAAATAGCGGACGACTTTTTGTATGATTTTTTGAAGAAAACTAAGTATAGATCCTGTCAAAAGATTTTTCAAATGAACCTAAAGTGGATTAGAAAACTCGTAAAGCAAGTTACGTGAACTGCAATTAAAGACGTTGGAATTTCCTGTGAATCGTTTCATCGAACAAAGATTTGAAAAACTTTGGCAGAAAGTCATGTGCTTTGCCTAACATTGTGAGGAATATTTGCTTGCTTTTTGTTGTGGAACTTAGAATCGCTGGAAAACTAGGAAACGAACAAAAAGAAGCAAATGTTATTATTTTACCGAACATATAAACACCCAGAAGTAACACTTTTCTTACGTCGTTTCTTCGTCACTGAAATAAATTTCAACTGAATCGCAATGAGTATCATGAGGATATTTTTGTGAGCTTGAAGTTCTAAGCCGAGCGGAGAAAAACCTGGAAACTGAGACCTTTTTTCTGGACGTGATTCAGAGGCGAGAGATTTTTAAAATTTCGCTTCTGAATCATATTTACATAGAAGTGAATTACATCTCAATGCCTAAATTTTGCCTGCTATTCAGGCAACACCGACAGTGTTGAGTTATCTGATTTTATTAACATAGTTTTGCGCAACTAACCAAAACACAGGGCCTCAGCCCAGGGATTTAACATTTTTTTCCATTGAATTCGAAGTATTCTCATGGTATGATAGACGTAATAAATTTTTGAGGAATTACAAATCTCTTCTGCATGTTTATTGGATCATGCAAAATTGCGTTATTCGGTGCATACGCAAAATAATTTTACTTTAGATCTCAAATTGATAATCAGATTGCACTGTTACCAAGAGGGAAAATTTTCAACGAATTTGAGCTGTCGTAGCGGCTCGTACGGCAACATAAGTTTTTTGTGTCGACTCGGGGACATTTTATGTTGCTTCTTTTCAGGCTGCGATATTTTAATTTCATTTAGATAAAACTTGAACTTGAGAATTTTACTAAATTCATTGGATTTCACGCTCGTTTTCCACAGTGGAGAAAGAGGAGCTTAGAACATTTACCACCGAATAAAAACGACGAAAAACTCGCCGTTTTTGGCAAAGCATAATCCCAGTGTTGCTAAATTTAGGCATATGAATTCAGATTTGCCACGTGACTTATGCTCAGTAATTTACAAATGAAATCTAAATACCATGAGATGTACGCGCGTTTCTCCGACGTTCAAATTAAATACACCATTTAGCTTCCTAGCTCTGACACTAAGTTTTCCAAGTCAACCCATTAGCGCTTTGTCTTTCCCAATTTAAGAGCGTATTATATTTTTGTGCGTTCTTTAAAGTACATTTTTATTCAATTACAACGTTTGATTCATTGATCTGCCATACTTTGTCATTAGCGCAACATTTATTAGGGAGACATCAAGGGCCAATTACTATATTCTGAGCGGTAGTTTGGGAAATAGCGTTCCTAAAAAATCATAAAGCATTGACTGTGAAGACCAATTGAATGGAAATGACAAGAATTAAATGGAATAATTTGTACAAATATTAGATGTCCTACTACAACAAAATTGAAAAAATTACGAAACCATTACTGTAAAATTCTAAAGTTTTTAATTTTCATTCTGTTCTCTTTTTACACAGATGATAGTCATTGTGGAGCATACGTTCATTAATTGCAGTACATTACATAAATAGACCAATTTTAAAAATTGCAAAATCCTTAGAGAACATAGCTGTTCTTTTCACAAGCCTAGTGAGCAAAAATCGAAACTGCATTTATTGAACAGTATTAATTGTACAGGACTTATTGTACAGTATTTATTGTACAGTATTTATTGTACAGTATTTGTTGAACAGTATTTATTGTAGTTTTCATTGTACAGTTTATTTGAACAGTATTAATTGGACAGTAATAATTGGACAGTATTTATTGTACAGTATTAATTGTACTGTATTTATTGTACAGTATTAATTGTTCAGTATTTATTGTACAGTTTTTATTGTACAGTATTTTCTGTACAGTTTTTATTGAACAGTATTTATTGAACAACATTTATGGCACCGTATTTATCGTACAGTATTTATTGCACAGTATTTAATGTACAGGAGTTTTTGTACAGTATTTATATTAAAGTATTTATTGTACAGTATTTATTCATTGCACATCGACCACTAATTGATCGATTTCTCGTTAATCTCAGTTTGATGACAAAATGGTGAAACAATGCGCTGATAAACATTTTAATTGCACACATTTCGGAACATAATCGGAAACTTGCGCAATGCAAACTCGTACTTACACTATAAATACTTATTGATGACGAGGCTAAATTGAAAATTTACATCAAGAGGCATTGCACATTATGTGCATGCAAGCCATGATCTCTTTGCAATTAAAACCGTAAAATCGCAAGTTCGATTACAATTTGGGACATAAACTTCTTGATATTTTATTTATATTTTATGCAAGATATCCCTTATGCCGGGGCCAAAGGGTAATTTCATTTATATCTACAAAAAGTCCCCAAGGGCTTCAGAATTTGTTAGTTATTTTTTGTCAATATCTCGGATTAAACGAAACTTGACACAAAACTTTGTAGTGATAATTACCGGAAATCTTCTCAGACGGCTCGAATATCATTGGCATTTTTTGAACTTGGTGATACAACTTCTAAATCAACATTTGCGTATAGTCCTTGAACATGACATCTTTTCCGGCGTTTTGTCATTACTCCTCGCACAGAATGTTTGACTTCAAAATTCATGAAATGAATGAAATTTGAGTGAACTGAGTAGCTTTGTTTTCAATTGATTTATTTTATGTAGTTCCAAATCGATTAAATCCAAGACTATTAGTTCATTATTTTTAGTTCAGTGAAAAACAGAGAAGGAGGAACACTTGCTCCGCAAGTTTGAGTTTTATTCCATTTCGTCCGGCAGTCTCAGAATTGAGCAAATTTTACACAGGACTTTGTCTTCGGCAGTAGACAACTTAAATCGCTTCAACAAATTGAATTACAGTTCGCATTTCAGTGAGAATTCCTGGCATAAATTTTGTATCCGTGTGATGTACCAGCCTCAGTGATTAATGGTAATTTTTTTAGGCAAAATCTCGCATTATATCTTAGTGATGTGATATCCGTAATCATCACACATTCATTTAACCTACCGTGATCAAATAATAATTTGAAATGGCTCTGTTTAGGTAGAAGATTGCAATGGATGCCCCCTTACAAAATAGTGAGGGTATTTCTCTTTAGTATTTTGTAATTGTTAACGATGGTTTAATTTTTAACTGGTCCGAATCTAACTCGCATGCTGTACCACTTTCTTGTTTCTAACTTCATCACGATTATTTTTTAGTTAGTAATGAACGCTTCGTTGCATTCGTTTATTTTCGAATGATTTGTAATCGAGACATAATAATTAATGTCACAGTTGTGGGTGAGCTAATTCGTTTGAAATTTGTAGACTCCCGCAAGAGTTTGCGTAGTGTACCCTTACGAAACTTCGCCTATATTTTGGCAAAAATTTCAGAATCGAGCGAAATTTGGAATTAAACTCTTTTCACGTATAAAATTTAGTGCAACCCAAGCCCGTCCTTGCGAAAAATATTTAGTGTTAATTTGTTGTGTGCATTAAAACTTTTTGCAAAACTCTGTCCGCAATTATTGTAAAATCCGGAAATATTCTTCAACTGGTTCCCATCCAACGCGTATTTGTTTAACATTCTTGATTTCTATCTTTTCTTCACCTCTTCAACTTCATCTTTTTCACTTTTTGATCATTTTCAATTTCTAGCTTCTCGGAAAAAAACTAAAAATGACCATTGATTTGCGAATCACCAGTAGACTAGCTACACATGCTAAAAATTAAAAAGAAATTCACGTAAATAGGAAAATACGCTACAAAATTCACTGTTAAACCCGTCAAAATACTCCATGCCATTTGTACGCAAACTTCCAGTTTTTAATGACATTTTACCGTCATTTCAGTGCTGAACTTCAAGGGTTATTCGTACGGACAAACCCGAAGTGAAGATCCATTTCCGTCCCCTATGACATTAGGACGCAGTTTTCCACCCATAAACCCTAGAACGAGCGGCTCTTGTAATTAGTGAAGGTGTTTTTGCGGGGCTGTATGATTCTTTTCTTTGTTTAGCGAGCGCTCCAGAAATTAGAGTGAGCCCGAGACGTAAGGAAGCCTAGGGCATCAGTAGGCCGTACGTGGGAAGTTCTGGGCCTCAGTAGACCAGACAAACGAGGTTCCTTAGCATCAGTAGCCCAAATGAACGAGGTTCTTTAGCCTCAGCAGGCCAGATGTACGAAGTTTTGGGCCTCAGTAGACCAGATGTACGAAGTTCTGGGCCTCAGCAGGCCATATGTACGAGGTTCTTTAGCCTCAGCAGACCAGACGTACGAGGTTCTTTTTCCACAACAGACCAGACGTACGAAGTTCTTCAGCGTCAGCGCACCAAATATATAATGTTCTGAAGAAAAATTTTCAAAGCAGTTCACGCCGTCGTGGCGGTACATCAGGCAGCGTAAGTTCTCCTGAGGTTAATTACGCAACCAGACGTTATGAGACGACGTCGTAAATTGCATAAAAAAAGTCGCTGGTGTGGCACTTCGGAAGACGGAATGTGTGTGACGCCAGCTTTCTTACTCCAATATTCAGCACTGAAATATTTATTGCCTGAAATATTACATCATTCTACGCTGTGTTCATTTGTTGCGCC